>BSBK01007896.1:0-133307 GCA_027943335.1 Chamaecyparis obtusa
ATATATATATATGTATATATGTATATATATATGTATATATGTATATATATATGTATATATATATGTATATATGTATATATGTATATGTATATATATGTGTGTATATATATATATGTGTGTGTATATATATATGTGTGTATATATATGTATATATGTATATATGTATATATATATGTATATATGTATATGTATATATGTATATATGTATATATATATATGTATGTATATATATGTATGTATGTATATATATATATGTATGTATATAGATATGTATATATCTATACATATATATCTATGTATATATATCTATGTATATATATATATGTATGTATATATAGATATGTATATATATATACATATATATATGTATATATATATATATATGTGTGTATATATATATATATATATAAGGGGGAATATATAGGAAAGAATAAGTATGCAAAAGATTATGTATATAATATGGATATTTTCCAGAGTTTTTACTTCAGGGGGGGTGATAAGTTTTACCGAGGAAGAAGAATTGACAAGGATAAATTTTGAAGATATATTTTTAATGACTTTGAAGTGTTTGAAGTTTTTTAACAAACATACCAAACTAATGCCAAAGGGGGAGATTGATAGTCCTAAGAGTTTATTTTATTGTCATTAGTTATGAGGAAGTTATAATATATGTCAAATTCATTCGATAATGAAGAAAAGATAAGTCGAAAAGGCAGAGAAAGTCATTCAGTAAAGAAATTAGAAAGAAATTTTGGTAAAGAAGAAGCAATCACAGGCACCGAGCAAGGCAGAACCGAGCACCGACAACAAAGTTATACCGAGCACCAAACTGAGAAGAGAAGAAGTTACCGAGTTAAGGAAAACATGTTACTAAGCATAACAGGATGACACCAGAAGAATTTCTAAGTACATTGAACCTGGACACCGATCATAAAATGGTTTACCAATCTTGAGGAGATCATATAATAGAACATTGGAGATTACAACATGATGATTACACATGATTACAAGGTGAGACTAGCCAATGATAATCAAGGATGAAATATGCATTGGAGGAGTACCCAATGATAGTGCCGCTTGAAGAGAAGATTCTAGAACATCTATCATCGCCTTAAAAATTGCATATAAGAAGATTAGAGTATGAAGATCAATATGGTGGTTAAGGATTATATGAATGCAAGAGGAGATTGCATGTATGAAATAGATCAGAGAATAAGGTAATAAGCAGTGAAGCCACCAAGTAACAAAGCATTGAAGAATAGATAAATATTGAGATCTATCGAGTACTGAATTGATAGTGTGAAGGATACATCGTATGAGGTAATGAGTTTATTGAGCACAAAGAGTTTGAATAGAATTTATTGATGCAAGTTTGACAGAAATTTTATTGCTATTGATTAAAGAGTAATCAAATTTTGTAAAATCTCTTAACCGAGCAGATCCTAGTAGATCTTAATTGTAAATCCTTTAACCAGGTGCAATTCTTAGATTAGAATTATGAAATCTCTTAACATAGTAGACTTAACAATCTTTAGACTCTTAACCGGGTAAGCTATCAGAAATAGCTAAGCATTGTAGCTCTAACAGAGAAAACTTTATTCTGCAATAGTGAAGTCTTGTGGGTGTCATCCCCACCACAATTTTTATCCTCTAACAAGGATTTCTACGATACCAAATATTTGTGTTATGTGTTGATTATTACATATTTTATTTATTTCATGTTATGCATACAAATGTTAAGGAATCAATAAATGATTGTGAAGAAAGTTCAAATAAGTTTAAAAGTGTTTTACAGTACTGATTCACCCCTCCCCTCTCAGTACTTACCTTTCCACACCTAATCCAACAATCCCATTCAAAGTTTTTCCTAGTTACCAACCTTTGACACCCATTAATGTTTCCATACTAATCATTCAACTTGATTTGGTATCATACGTGGATAAGGAGGAAGATAAAGCAATGTCATATATTGGTAGAATTCATCATCTACAACAACAGGTTCATGAAATCTTGGAACACACTAATAATAAATATATGGAGAGGCATGATGAATATTAGAATCCTCATCATTTTCAAGTTAAGGATAAGGTATGGTTACACAGTCATAAGAAGAGGTTGTAGGGGGGCCATAGTAAGCTCCATACTCTTCATTATGGTCTATATAATATCATTCAACAAGTTGGTGCTGTAGACACCTAAAAATCTTTTAGAAAATAAAGTATTTTTATTTTTTGAAAAATCCCTGATGACATCATCATTTATTAATTAATTAATTATTTAATTAATTTATTTATTTTTATGTCATTAAATCTCTTTTTCTTAATTAAAAATATTTAATTAAGAAATCCCTCCCAAAAATGTTTAAATCTTATTTAAACATTAATCCCCTATTTATTAATTATTTTAATTAATAAATTGACCAAAAATCCCCCAAAAAAATAATTAATTTATTTTTTGACCAAAACTTGGCCAATTTTCTTAAGACCACTAACCTCTTCCAAAATCTTCTAATCCCTTCTTAATTTCGATTAAAAGGCTAATCTCATCTTTTCTAACCCTAATCTCAACTCAAAATATTTAATTAAGATTAAATATTTAATTTTCATATTTATTGAAAATATTTCAATAAATTTTCCCAAACTTAAGCTTTTGGAATGAATAAACTTTTATTCCATAAAACCTAGGAGAATTCTAGACTCTTCTAGAAACTTCTCAACCCAACCTCTTCACCCATCCTAATCCTAAAATCCCCTAATCCTAATCCTAATCCCCTTTCTAATCTTGTCACATTCCATTAGCAAAAGGTTTACCAAAACTTATGCTAACCTCCTCTTAGTCATCCTCCTTAGTCAACAAAGATGGCCACCTCTTGGCCACCTCTTGCAAATGCATTTAAGGATGCATTTAAGCCTTCCTTATCTTTCTTACATGCATTCATTATGCATTTAAGACCTTCTTATCCCTTCCTTGCCACCTCTTGGCCTTGGGCACATTTACCAAATTGTGCACATGCCCTCAAACTTTCAACTCAATCCTCCCCTGACACTTGTCAGGACACTTGTCCTTGACTCAACCCTAACCTTAGCCCTAACTCTGACTCATCCTTTTTAACCAAGCCCTTCCCTTTTCCTATAAATACCCTCACTTCCTAAGGCAAATCATCTTTCAACTCTCAAACTCAATAGCAAAGTTATAATGCCATTTTCATTCTAGCATAAGCATAAACTCATCATTTTAGATCATTTTCAAGCTTAAATCACATTTAAATTAGCTTAATTGGATTAACATAGATTCATTTCTTATTTAATCAATCTTAGTTCATCTTTTAGCTTTGCATATTTGTGTGTTCTTGAGGCCTTTGAGACAAAATAGGTTCCTCATACCTATTTTGTGTCATTTTGGGTCTTCTTGATCCTCAAATCATCCTATTTGCATGCTCCAAGTGCTTGAGTTTGCACACCCACATCCATTTATATCCAAGCATATCAAACGGTGCATGGGCGCATCCGTTTTAGGCTTAAACTGAGGTGGCTTTGATTTTAGTTTGTTTACCATTAAATTTGATTTGATAATATGCTATGACGTTTGTTTGTCTTTGGCCTTCAAAACAGGTTTAGGTGCACGCTCAAATCCTAGTCTACAGGTGCAAATGCATTTGAACTCTACTTGTCCCCATTTATGGATATTCATTCAGTCTTTAATGTAGAATTGTTGAGGCCTTATTTCCCTCCATTATTAAATGTTGTAGATGTTGTTGAGCACATTAGTAATACATAATTGAATCTAGAAGTTTTTTCCCCACTACAAAGTGACCAAACCATGGAAGCTACTATGTATAACTTGAAGAAGAAAACCATTCATCTTTATCAAGTGGTTTAGGCTAGTCAACTAGCTCATCAGGGTAAGTGGCTTACTTGAGAATAGATTCAACTTCATTTCCCTCATTTTTTGTAGAGTTTGGATGCAATGGGTACCATTGCCTCTCAAGGGTGAGGAGTGATCATAAAACAATCTAGG
Source organism: Chamaecyparis obtusa (assembly GCA_027943335.1). Lineage (NCBI taxonomy): Eukaryota > Viridiplantae > Streptophyta > Pinopsida > Cupressales > Cupressaceae > Chamaecyparis > Chamaecyparis obtusa. Next base: position 4,018 of record BSBK01007896.1, read on the forward strand.
AGTTTTAGAACTTGATAAATTTCTTGAAACAAGTCCAAGTTCAAAATCACACTTCAGATTCAAACACTAGTTCCAAAATTGGAGGTAGATTTTGACATCAAGAATGGAACATTGATTAGAAAACAATACAGGAGTTGTAGAATCTAACAACTCTTTCAAAATAAGTCTAAGTTCAAAATCACACTTTGAATTCTGACACTAGTTCTACAACTAGAGATGGAGTTTGCCATCAAGAATGGAACAATGATCTTAAAAGACATTGTCAAACCTCAATGAGATATTCTGAACTTTCTATTAGGATGTTTCGTTTGACAAGTAGTTCAAGAACCTTTTTTAGAACCCAACACTCAAAATTGAAAAAAGGAAAGAAAAGAATAAGTGTGTGATGCATAATAAAAATATAGCTCTTGAACTAGTGTCAAAGCTTGACAATAGCTCTTGAACTAGTGTCGGAGGCCGACAATGACTCTTGAACTTCCTTTATAAAGCTCAAAGGGAAGAAAATCTTGATTTTAGGTTTAATATTCCAGTAAATATTATCTAGAATATTCATTTCAAATTCTAGGGGGAATTTTATGACTCTTGGGATCTCATAGATATTGTATAAATTAATTTTTAAAGGAAATGAAATTACTTTTTAGATTGCATACTTCTTTGTCAAATTTACTGCTCTTGAAATAGGTTATGAATACCATAGGTTATACACTAGGTATTGTACTTCAAATCCATAATTTGGATATTTTTGTAATCATCTTTAGCTACTTTGCATTGTATCACTTGATGAATGTAATTGTTTATGCTTAAGTTTTTTATGAGCTTCTGTGACGAATGACATGATTTAGTGGACAATGAAATCATGTTATACTCCATTTTCACCCCTTGTTACACAACAGTCTCAAAACATATTATGCTTTATAATGGGAAAGGATTTAAAGTGTTGCAAAAGCTTTGCATCTAGTGCATCGCCTTAGTATAAGTGCACTTTATGTCTTTATTTCTTCCCCCTTCTATCCACCCAAACTACAAAGATCCGACTTCTAAAATTATGGAGGTTGTTTCGTAGATCGTACTCAGGTCTCACATCTATGAAACTTATAGACTACCCTCACATAAGCATAACCTTTGGAAATCAATGGATAATACGCAAAGTAGGTAGGTATTTTCTAAATTACATAGTATCTATAACATTTTTAAAAATGTATACTTAATTAGATTGAGATGAATGAAATAAAAAAAGCCATCCAAGGAGACAACATAATGTTAAAGTCAACAATTTATATTTTTATTATGATGTTTATAATATTGTATATGTCATTCAACTCATTAATTGAACTCGCAAAATTTATTAAAAACATAAATAATAATTTGATTTTTGCAATAACTATTCCTAACAAGTTGAATTGACAAAATTTACAAAAAAGATAAACAATAATTTAATTTTTACAATGACTATTCCTAACCAAAATTGATAAAATTGTTGTTCACATTTTTATTGTTTACAATGATTACTGATTACCAGTAAAACTTGGATAAAAGGTACCTTAATTTTACTAACTAGAAAACAATGATTAGAAAACTCCATTATCCTAAATAGAAATAAAATAATTATGCTGAAGGCCTTTCCTTATTTGAAAGTGAGGAGATAAAATTTGCATCCAATGATGGGAAATCATGCAAACAGAATGACTACCATTGAAGTGATTTGAGCATAGATCAATTCTCACTTTTTCACCATTTTGAGCGCATTGAAAGTGAAATCAACAGTGTGTGTTTACCCGGAAGGGTGGACAACCATAAAAAATATCATGGTCATCCAAGTTTTCTGATTTGTTGTCTTTATCCAATCTGTATCTTTTCTTTTCTTTTTCAGCGTCCTTTTGTTAAGTGACATCATAAATGAGTGGTGGACGTGTTTGACCTATTGCTAACTTATTTTTGAGGAAGATTTTGAACAGTGAGCATTTGCTCGAGCTTTTCCTTGCCTTCTACAGGGATGCCAATGACTACATAATCATGACTAAGTCGATGCACTCCATGGCCAAGCTCGGCCATGTGCTCTCATTTAGGGAGTAAACGAAGATGGTAATGGAGGCTGACACTGACGGCGATGAGAAAATCATCTTTGCTAAGTTTACAACTATCATTAAATATACGTTTGCAGATTACTTAAAAGGCTCAAGGCTTTGAACTATGGATTTGTGTCCTTTAATGGAGACAGGTATTTGATTTTGACTATGTAGTGATTTGTATCTCATGTGTAGTGTATCTGCTTAACCACACATGTTACTATAGTTAACAATTGAAACAGTCTTGTCCATTGATTTTTGCTTGTTTGATGTACAAGGAAAATACGTCATCATCTTTTCATCATGTATCACTGTCCCATTAGTTTAATTTTTATCATCGCACGGTCGTTTCAAACCCATCATTCAATGGCAATTAATTTTTTTGGCTAGTGGAAGAAATTGCAGTTGATGAAGATGGGGTCTGTGAAAAAAAATCACCCAATGTTCGCATTTTTTACCTACTGTCATGTTGGAGATTTATGTTGTTTAATCACTTTTTTAAATTTATTTGGACAAAATTTAATATATCGTGAAAATGATGGGAAATAATGTTAATATATGTTTTTTTTAGGATTTTTTTTTAATGTTTTACATTCCTGCTAACTTTTTTAAAAATTGAAATTATGTAAAGATTATTTTAATTATATAATTATTTGTTTTGTGATTGAAATATATACCAAATATGAACATATTTTTTTTTAGTTTAAATTTTTTTAAATGATTATAAATATTTTAATCAAATATTTTATATTTATAATTCTATTTAATAAGTATTATAATGGCAAAGTCATGTCCTAAGCATCTAGATGGTGCAAAGTTCAAGTCTTGTACAACAAAAATAAATAAAAATTTATTGGTTAGATTTTTTATAAAAAATAATTAAATAACGGTTTGATTATAATGTATTTTTTAGGTATAGTGTAAATCTATTTTAAAATAACATGATGATTATATTTATTTTATTAAATAGAATATGCCTATTTAAGAAATTTAATTATTATTACCATAATATAAACAACATTATTATTAACTTTAAAAAATATGGTTTTTCTTTTTATTTAATTTTTTTAAAGTGTGGTGAACGCTTTGACCTAGAAAAATGAACCAGTGAGGCCACAAATAGGGGACCTCGTCTTGATGGGATTTGAACCTTCATGGCAAGAATGACAAAACAACTTAACCATCACAATATGCCAATGCCAACATTATTAAAATTAATGGAATAAGTTTATTAAGTTAGATTTTTATAAATTTTGATTTCTATTTAGTTTATTCACATCGCACTGTAATTGCTTTGTTTTGTTGGGGTCATGGATTTGATTAACTAAGATTCATATTTGATTGTAATTGTATTGCTTATGGATAGGTCAAATGTGATTCAAAGCTTACCCATAAAAGAATAGAAAATACTACAAGACCAAAATTCCCAATAGAAAATAGACGCGCAGTTGCTACAAACAACATTATTCCCATAGGTATCAATATGGTACTAAACAAAATCAAAATAGGTGTCAAAAGAACCATTTCCACCATGGGTCCTACCACAAATATGTGTATATGCCATGAACTAACTGAACTAAACAAAAGATCAACCAAGGTATTCAAAACCCTAGATAAATTATATTTGAGTGTTGGATTAATGAATTAGTTCAGAGACATACTAATCCACACTTCTCATTGTGAATGTATTGTTGGTTTTTGTGAGGGACTATATAAGTGTAATGGGTAAGAATGGTAGGATGAGAAGGATGAAGTCCATGTAGAAGAACACAATACAAATCATTTGGTTGGACATTTGGGTTGTTATTTTATACGTATTGATTTATGGAGATCAACACTTGCAGGCCAATGCATCTAAAAGATCATAAACAAGTATGTGATGATTTTGTTTAGCAATGTGAAAAATAAAATGATGTCTTATTTTCTTGTTATTGCTATTATCAAACAATAAAAGCATATAGGATGAATGAACAAGTGATAGCCTGGGAATGGAACCCTTGATTCTTTGCTTTCAAAAGAAACTAATGTTTTTTCACATTACTGTTATGTGTAGACTTAAAAAATATGGTTGGTATTGCAATATTCGATTAAATATAAGGTTGTATAATTTCTATGAAAATTTGTAGAGATTGATAAACACCAATATCGTTGGCAAGAATACTATCTTTGCTTTCACATCGGGGAGTTAAAGATGGAAAGTATGTTGAGACTTGATAGCTCTCTCGCCCATTCCATAACTAATTTTTTATAAACATAAATAAATAAAGATGCATGCACATATGAATCTGAGGAAACCCTCAACATTTTTAGCCTGCAAGACGATCTACCCTCCTCTCTACCTTGAATCCTTGAGAATCCTCCACTGAAAACACACAAATATAGAAAATGGGGGAATAAAAATAGATCAAACCAGAACAACAATTGATCAAAATTAGAATAACAATTGATCAAGATCATCCTTTGAGAAAAAAAAAACAAAAAAACCAATTTGAGAAATCTTTACCTCCTTTCTCACTTCTCCTCGACAAATCAAATATGCAACCTTCTATCTATCCACCAACTAATTCCAGTGACCATGCAATATCTCTCTTGAGGAAATAAATCTCAAACTATTGACCATACCCATTACAAGAAGTTTACAATTTTGAAACCCTCCAACAACAAGACCATTTAGTACTAGAACTTCCACTAGAAGCATTCAAAGAAGAAACTAAGAAATCTATAGGAAAGTGGAGAGGGGAAGGGAGAGAATATAAAGTTGTAAAGGCAGTATTAATTAACACTAATACCATATTCAAATTTTAATTGACTCATTTCCACTCCTTGTTCTTTATCCTTCCTCTAGTTTATAATATTTTTATGACTTGAGTTGGTGAATAATGGGCAGTAAAACTACAAGGAAATGTAGTGATGATTTGGTTGAATCCTTGACACATCAACAAATGTTAAAACTTTTAATATTACTACAATAATTTTGATGCTGACTTGCATACAGCCTGACAAGGGCACCAAAATCAATGCCTCTACCACATCACATGTTCCATTTTGATACTTAATTTTTTTGGATGTTTTTGTCATTGATGTCAAAGCTTGTACAAAATTTGGTTGAGCTACTTGTTTGCCATCTTGAGGAGCTTGAGGAGCTTGAGGTGCTTGAGGTGCTTGACCAACTTGAGTTGCCTACTTGTTTTCTTGAGCTTCTTTGATGTGTGCTTTAGTTGGTTGTGTGTGTGCTTTTCCAACTTGTGTGCCTACTTGGCATATATCAGTTGCTATGTCATATTTTTGTCTTGTATTTGAGGAGCTAGAAGGAGGTGTGTGTATAGGTGGTTGTGCATTTTAAAAAAAACTAAGTAGAGAATGTGAGGTGCCACATTCTTCAAATTTTTGTCTTGTCTTTGAGGAGCTAGAGTGAGGTGTGTGTACAGGTGGCTATACGTTATCAACTGCTCCTTCCTATTTAAAGAAAATGTTTGGTTCATTTGGAAAAATCATTCAGACTGGGTACGCAGGGGTATGTGGATAATTTTTGAAAAAGACAAAATCAAGTTTTTTATTTTGCTTCCAGTTCTTAATGGGTCTGAATATAACTATAGTCGAAGATAATGTATCTAAAAATGATAAATTCTGAAGTTTTTGACATTATGTGTGCGACATCGTAGCAAATTTTTATTTTATATATATGTGTGTTATAGAGGCTAAAATCAGGAAGGACAACTTTTCAATTAAGAGTCTTTTGAGTAGTTAAAATGAGTATCGAGCTATGCCAACAAAAAATTAAAAAAGGAGAGCTTGCGATAGGAGACATGAGGTTGTAATGTCTACAATGATTGTTCTCTGCAAGAGCTAGTTTTAATTTTTTTATGTGATTAAAAATTGAGATTTGGTCAAGTGCTAAGAGTGAAATATATATGTCTTCCTAAAAAGGTTGGCTGTGTGTGTGAGATTTTGTAGATGAATGACTTTGTGAAGATATGTGTATGCAACAACTATGAAGACAATTTTACATTCTTGAAGTCTCTGACCAGCTTGCTTAAAAAAAGAAAAATTGAAGCAGTCATACAATAATGCAAATGATATACAAGATTTTGTTGTGTTCTTTCAGGGATAATTTAGTTTTGACTATGTTATCATTGAGGTTTTCTTGAAATTTTTTTGGTGAACTAATCTATGAATGATGTATTCTCTTGTAAGCTTGACTAGGAGAATTCACAGACAAGTATGAGCTGAATATGTTCTCAACTATAGTCATCTTGTTTGAATAGGTTGTTGCCTGTTGTAAGGAGTTCAAAGTTGGTTCTTTTTAGTGAGTTGTAGCTCACTTGTGTATTGGGTTGGAGCTCACTTTTGAGTTTAGTGATACCATGGTTTTTACCTTGTTGGGTTTTCCACGAGATAAACTTTGTGTCTTTGTCTTAAATCTTTTTGCATGTTTCATCTGTTGTTGCAAAATTTTATAAATTAGTTTAGCTTACTAATTCACCCCCTCCCCCTCTCAATAAGCTCTGTTTGTTCTTCAAATTTAACAAAATATTAAGATCTCTCTTTTCTTATTAATAAAAAATTAACAATTATTACAAATGTTTCAGTTAAATAATTTTTAATTCAAATTAGACAATTATAACTAATAATTTCAAGGTTACAAAGATAAACATTGAAAATTGTATTTGTAGTAAAATGAGCCAAATTTACATATAAAAATCAATACTAAGTTGGTAGTAATAAAGTTTGATATTAGTGTTTCCATTGGATCACATTGATCAATATCTCCAAAATAAATGATAAGAAATGCATACAAAGAGATATAAATATAGGGAGATGGATTAGACAAAGATATGGATAGAAGGTAATATAGAGAGGAGTGTAAGGGAGATACAAAGAGAAATAGAGATGCATATACAAAGCAATAAAGATGGAGTGAAAGAGAGAGGGAGGGAGTGATATAGATAGAAATTGTAATCACTTGAAAATGGACAAGATTAATTCAAGTGAGCAATCAAGGCAAAATCAAGGCAATAAAATCAAATCAAGCTAAAATCAAAGCAAAATTGTAATTAAGTCATAATCCCAATTTAATTAAAAATCAAAAGCCATAAAATCAATTTAAAACAAATAAATCAAATGAAATCAATTAATTGTGCAATTAATCTAATTAATTTCATAGTTCATTTAAATCAAATCAACCCATTCAAGGGGTATACATGGCTAAGCATACTAATTAAATTCAATTAATTAAATCCTATTTTCCCTCAACCACCAAATGGGAGGAAAATGCATCAACCAATAGGATTTGAGAACCAAGCTCACATGGATCAAGCTCACATCGAATCTCCACCACCCATAGGGAGAAAGAATCATGTCCACCCATTTTGTCCTCTTATCCCAAGCTTTGAGGACAAAATATTTAAATGGTCTCCACAGGTGGAACCATGGGCTTAACCCCAATCAAACCATGATCAAATCAACTCCATGCCCTACCCTTTCCAAAATCTATAAAAGCAAGGCATAATTGAAGAACAAATCATCCACAATTATTTGAAAAGCATCAAACCTCTTGCAATTTTAAGCTAGAAAGGAAAATCTAGGAGCTAATTAGACTAATTTCTTTTGTAATTAATTATTTTATCTTTGCTTATCATATTTTCTCATATTAGAATTGTCACTAATGGAAGCTTGCTGAGAGCTTCTCATTAGCATCCCTAATTAGAGAGCCATAGCATGCTCAATCGTCTTTAATTTTGCTTAATTAGATTGCTAGTTGTGGTAATTTAATTGTTATTTTGAGTTATTGATGATACTAACCCTATGAAGGTATTAATCCAAGTACACAAAATGGTGCCCATGTAGGGGGGGCAATAGGCCTCACTAATTTTTAAATTCAGAGAAATTAATTTTTTCTAGTATATCTTTCTATTGTTCTTTGTTTTGCAAGTTTTTCAGTGTTTTTGCCAGTTTCTGCAGTGTGTACACCTAATTCTCCAGCGCATACAAGGTCTGAAATAGCACTTCTACGACAAAGTTGTGTGCCTTTGCACATACTTTCAATGCATTCAATCTTTCTATCTTCTTGTCTAAATTCTTTCAGTGCATGTGCCCTAACTCTGAAGCGCATTCAATCTATTCTCCAGCACGTTTGAGGATTTCTTTTAACGCCTTTTCTTACTTAAACAACACATTTAAATTTTGTTTCTGCACTTTTAAGTTTTTCCTACAATGCATTTGAAAGTTTTAAAAGCACTTTCAATCATTTAAACAATGCATTTCATTAAATTACAAATTTCCAGAATCTAACATTCGAAAAATGATTTGTCTATGTCTGCAGGATGACTGGTCATAAAAAAAGTCAGAAAGCCAGAGACTAGATTCAATAGTGAAGGGAAAGCATTGGCTAAAAAGATTAAATAGGAGAATATAGCAAATATCAAGCTAGTTTTGGAGAACTCACAACAAGAAACTGAGGTTTATGAAAAATATTTGAAGATTGTAGAAGCCTATAAATCAAAATTTGCTTCATTAAATTGGATTTACTTACCTTAATCAATTTGATTCAAATTTGATAAATAAGGTTAGATTTCAATTTTGTTCTTGTTTTTCTTCATTTTTGCTTATTTTTGTTGACTAACTTGTTGGAGGAGAGGCAAAAAGGAAGGAACAATCAGCACTAGGTGAGCATAAATCATGGGAAAATCATAAAAAATGCCCCTAGCCTTTGCTAGCTTTGATTTAAGGTAAGCCTAAACTTGGTCAAATTTTCTTTAAATTGTGGCCTTGTGATTTTTGTTCAAATCTAGTAAGTAAATATCTTAAAGGATAAAATCAAGCACTAAATCAAACAACCCCTTGTTTGTGGAAAAGAGTAGAAATACTCAATTCCCATTAGTTAGTGGGTTTTGGAAATTGAACATTGTTAATAGTGTTTGGGAAGAAAGAATAAATAGGGATATGCTCTTCACCTTTTGGTGAATCAAACTCCCAAAACCTATCTCTTAATTCCATTTTTATCGCTTTCAATATGAATATGCTAGATCTTTAGTGGGCTCGCCTCCCAAGATTTGCCTTAATGAGGCCAATGAGAGGGATAGCCCAAAGTGGGATACATTTGCCTTTGCCACAAAAATTTGACCCACTATAAAATAAAATGCATGAATCCTTAATGAAGTGTGTGACAAAAGGATATTAAGCTTTCAAACTTCCTCAAGTAGACCTTCAGGATTGCGCAAAACTCTGACATATCAGTGGTGGGAAGCCTCCTAATTTTGGGGGATGAAAACTTAATGTCCATTTTGAATGGAATCTTGATTAAATACCTTGTTAAATTATCAAAGCCTACATTGTAAAGCCATGTTTACGAACCAACTTGTGAACTAGGTAGATTGCTTGAAGTGCTTTTAGTGAAAAACCCATGATAACGTCCTTACAAATTCAAACACTTTTTGTGTAGAGGGTTAAAAAGAACAAGTGTATTTGTGATTTATGTTTGAAAAATACATACAAGTAAGAGATATCCATTTTGAAAATTCATCTTATATTTTTAATCTCTTCATAAAAACAAACAATTACCAAGTTTAGGGAAAACAATCTTAAATCAAACCTTTATTGAATGCTGGTTTCTACACGATCTCATAGACTCAAGTTATCTTTACAAGAAGATGACACTTGCATTGCAAAAGAGGTCCTTGAATTTTAATCTCAAAACTCTTTTATAAATCATAACCAAGGGGATAGTCTCCCAAATATTTTTGAAAAGAGAACTGATCCAATGGATAGGAACTCTGCATTTCATGATTACATCCATGGAGAAAATAATGAAAACATTAATCATTCCAATCAAGGGCCTAAAGAAACACTTGAAGATAAGGCTAATAGGGTGGCTCAAGACATCGAATTTATTGAGGTTATGGACAAACTAATAGAAAGAGATATAAGGGAAAGATATTTCCTAAATTTAGCCCAAGCAGGGGTGAAACTTCCACATGATTATGACATTGATCAACTTAAGAAAGACAAGGAAGATGATAATCTGATGGGTGCGATGAATAAACAACTAAAAATGTTCCAAGCACAAATCAACCTAATGAAGAAGGTAGCTGAACCTAAGCCATTTTCCATCGAGGCCTTGTGCTCATTTCCTCTTGATAAAAGCTTAGTCATGGCACCTTTCCTAATAAATGTTTTCTTTCCAAAATATGACAAATATACGGGTAATTCAGACCCACAAGACCACCTTAGAGAGTTTTGTGCTCTAAGTATCGAATTCATGCATGACACAACTTATTTAATGAGACTTTTTCCAAGAATTTTGGAAGGACAAGCAATGGAATGGTTCTCAAAACTTCCATAAGGGATAAAGACATTTGAGGAATTAGCCTCCAAATTCATGACTCACTATTCCTATAACATTGACCATGAGATCACCATGCTTAACCTATGCAACACTAAACAACAAGATGGTGAATCTTTCTTAGGGTTTCTTCAAAGGTGGAGAACAATTTTCGCAAGATACCCACGAAGCATACCCGAAAAGGAAAAAATGGAGATATTTATGAATAACCTAAATGTGGAGATGAATTATAGGCTCCAACTTCAATGTCCCCCTACTTTTGAAAATCTTATCAAAAATGGGATCAAAATTGAAGAAGTGTTCGTTAAGAGAGGGGAAATCAATTTATTCAAAGATAATAAACCCTATACCAACACTAATAACAATCATAACTTATCTAATTATAACAATAATAAAGGAGCCAACAATCATAATGACAAACTGAGACTATGGTTGAAAAACAATAATAAAAATCTTGTGAATGATGGAGTTGTGGAAGAGCACAACTTAAAGGCTACTCCCTTTAACTTATCAAGTGGGTCAAATCCAACATATAATGTCAATCAAATGACCAAATCTCCTTAAAATAACAACAACAAAAATCATGCCAACAAAAATGCTAACAACAACAACAACAATCCTTTCAACAATGCTAACATCAACAAGCCTAAGCCATTCTTTTCCACATATCAAAAGAGAAAATTCACCTTTTTAGGTGAACCTTTGGAAAATGCATTAAGGACTTTGGTGGCTAATAAAATCATTACCTTACCCAAATCGAGGCCATATGAACCCCAAGTCAAGCCTAATTGGTGGAATGATTCTCATCATTGTGAATACCATCGCAACAAGGGACATAAAATGAATGAGTGCATGAAATTGAAACATCTTGTCCAAGACCTAATAGATGATGGAACAATAAAAGTGGAAGGGCCTCAAAATAAAGAAGACCATACGGCTTTTAAAAACCCTTTCTTAAATCATGAAAAAGGGGAATCATCAAATACCAATCCTAACAACAAAAGAGGTAATGAGAAGGTTAACTTTTCTCATACTTGTGATAACACCATCAATACTCTAAGAAGTGATGAAAACACCATAAATGTGATTGTGGTGAAAGAAAAGCCAAAAGAAGAAACATCTAATGTTGTAACTAGGGGGCAAGCATCAAAGATTACCTTTCCAGGAGGTGCCCCAAGAATTGTCTTACCAAATCAAGCCTCATCTTCATCTTTAAAACAATATAATTTGGTAGATCAATTGCAAAGAACCCCTGCTCAAATCTCTATTCTAGAATTACTCAAGCTTTCACCAACTCATAAGGAGATTCTAGAAAAAGCCTTAGTGGAGACCAATGTGCCTTTAAATTTGGATGCGGATAAATTCCAAACATGGTAGGTCATCTTGTTGCACCCCATTGTTTATCCTTTTCATAAAAAGATGATATGTCTTTAAACCACCCACAAAATATTCCTTTGCATATAGAGGTCCTAATCCACAAGCATAGAGTGAAAAGAGTCCTCATTGATGGGGGAGCCGACCTGAATATTTGTACCTTGAATTTGGTTAAAGCCCTAGGATTTTTGGAGGAAGCTATCGATGCTAAGAAAAAGATAACCATAAAAGCTTACGATGATGAAGAAAGAGCATCCAAAGGTGTCATAGTACTTCCCATTCGAGTTGGTCCAATGCAAAAGGAGACCATTTTCCAAGTCCTTGACCTCAAATTGACTTACAATATTCTATTAGGAAGGCCATAGATTCACGAAATGTAGGTCATATCTTCAACCTACCATCAATGCCTTAAATTCCCTTACATGGGACAAGAAATCATGGTAAGTGGGGATTCGAACCCCTTCCAATATTGTAATAACATGAAGCCTATTAATGAATCCTTAGTCCCACATAATGCAAAAGGGTCTATTTCCCAAAGAATAGAGAAAGGACAAAGTTCAAAAGATCTTCCATCTTTGAAAGGAAAAGAAAAGGAGAAAAAGAAAGTGTTGTTGTTGAAAATTACCAAGTTCCCACTAACCTAACTACATCAACTAAGGGAAAAGAAAATGTAAGTGAGGAAAATGCTCATGAGGAACAAAAAGAAGGCCAAGCAAGATCTATCCAAGTTTACACCAAGGAGGCCCATTATCAAAAGATGGACCACATGATGAAGAATTTTGAAAAGCAACGCCAAATCAAACATAAAGGTGTAGGTGAATATTCATTATTTATGATGGATCTACCCTTATCTCCAAAATCCCATGGAAGACCATCCAATCTACCTCATAAATATAATGACCACTTTGTGAGGGAAAGAACTTCTTCATCCATGGATGAGGAAGATAATGAAATCTTAAATTGGCTATATAAAGATGAGGAATCAAGTGCACATGAAAAGCGCATTCAAAACATAAGCATTCTCACTCACCAATATGACAAATGATTTCAAATCATGTAGAAAATGGGATACAAAGGACAAGGGCCTTTAGGTACAAGAAATGAAGGATTAATAGAACCTATTGAAATGTCATGGAGAGATAGTAAATCAAAAACTGGATTAGGGTACCTAGAACAAGGGTACACTCAAAAGAAATATCCCTTGGTTTATGACCAAATCTTACAACTAGGTTCCCAAAGTGATGAGGATTTGAACAATTGGGAATGAGACTCATTGTCAAGTGAGTCATTTCAAGATAAAGAGGTTGACGTCATCCATACTTATACTTCTAGCAAGGAAAAAGAACAAGCCTCGAGATCAAATCAGAATCAAGCTTCAAGTTCTAGCCAAGAGGTCTTAGATAATGTGCCAAGTCAGGAAATTAAAGGAAAACAATGGGTAAGAGAGCCTTATGTTCCAACATGGAGACCTTCTATAGGGGAATCTAACCCTAGGTTTAATCCAAGAGATTTTTACCCAACAGAAACCCTAGGGGATTCTAGTGAGGAAGATTTTGACCCTAGTTTTCTAGAGCATCTAGAAGAAGCACATATCATAGATTTGAGCGATACAATGTTTGAACCTTCAAATGAGGTCATGTCCTTAAACCCTATGGAACCAAACCAAAGAATCAATCCCTTGATCCTTATCTATCCCAAACTAATTGAATGGGATTCCATTGAACCTACCATCCTCCCCACATTCTTAAATGATAACTTGGTGTCCCAATACCTTAATGCAGTTGAGCCTTCTTCTACCATGGAATATCAGGAAGAAGTGACAAAGGGAAGTATTCAACCTTTAAGTTTAGAAAAAAGTGAAAAACAAAATTTAAAAAAATAGAAAGAATCTAATGTTGAAAACCACAGTGTGGTAACATTAAATCAAAAAGAAATAATGAACGTTTCCAAAGGTGAAAACCCAACAGATGCACCTAAGGAAGAAAGGTTGGATACTTTTCCCAAGCACTATGAGGAAAGATCACCTATCTTAATTGAACCAACAAAGAAAGTGAACATTGGGTCAGAATCGGAGCCAAGAATCATACACCTAGCAACTGTAATACCCCAAAAATGGGCTATAAGTTCATTAATCTTCTATATCAACATATCGAACGAAATCGACATCGAAGTCCTAACCAAAGGCACATCTGAACATCATCGAATCATAATTGATTATCCTAAATTCTGCATCAGAGAATATTCCTAGTAATATTCTTAATCATCATAATTATCTTTGATTTAATGATTATTTGGCGATAAATCATATTTATCCTAAAGTTTAATTAATTGAATATTCTCAATATTTAATTAATTAAGTTTAATTCTACCACTTAATTATTTAATTGAATTTAATTATATTTATTCCTAATTATTATTATTTAAATTTGACAATAAATCAAAATTCCTATCATTAATTAATTAAATTCTTATTTAATTAATTAAAGCAAGTTGTCATATTTGATGATATTATTTTTGAATAAAAGTTTGATTAAATGATTGATTAACCCATAAATCAATTGTTTTATTTCCAAAATTAGTTAAGTTGAGAGTAAATCACTTTATTTATTTATTAATTCTGAATTATTATGCACATTCAAAAGAAACAGTTAAACTCCAAATTAGAAAATCAATGCAAAGTGTTGACTTTTTAGAACTCAACATCCTTTTGGAGTTCAAAAAGCTGATCTAAACTCTAATTTGAGTTAAAAAGCTGTTTGTGCATGCTTTTGCATAATTTTGTGAGTTAATTATCTTTCATGATCAGATAACTCAAAAATCAAGATGAGTTTATCTAAGTGATTTATGGCTTTTTCCATGCATCTCCAAAGCCTTGGGTTTCTATAAAATCAAGGCTCAGCTCTTCATAATTCATCTCATAATTTTGCAAGCTTACTTTGCCAAAGTCGTCTACGAATTGCACAACTATTTTGAAGAATTGGAATTTGGAGAATCAAAGCTTATTGCGAATCAAGGCTATTGTGAGATCAATTTTTTTTTTTTACATTCATTTAGATTCTTTTTCATATCATTGTTAGATCATTTTAGCATATCAATTTCCATATTAGCATAGATTCATATCAGTTTTCATCATATCATTGCATAGAAAATCCAAAAAAAATAGATTAATTGCATACATTCCATATCCATCTTTTGCATTCAAATCCTTCATTTAGGTGTCGTCAAGGTCATTGATCTTGATAACAATCTGAGAACATCATACTCCCACCTATTAGAAGGCAGTAAATCGTCTGGTTAGTTTAGCTTTCATTCATTGCACGATTTCATTTTTGCTAACCTCTAATGTTTTACTGAAGTGTTGTGTCTACAGATCAGGTACAAAATTCACACACACAACAACATCCTTATCTAGTGAAGAAAGAAAAGATTTCATCAAATTCTTCAAAGAAAAAAAAATCAATTTTGCATGGTCATATGATGATATGCCAAGACTAGATCCGAATTTAATCATGCACCATTTGAATATTAAAGAAGGAGTAAGACCGGTTAAGAAAAAATTGAGAAAGATGCATCCACACATAGCACTACTTGTGAAAGTGGAGTTAGAGAAATTTATGAAAGTAGGGTTTATAAGAGCCATCGATTATGCTGAGTGGATTTCAAACATTGTGCCAGTTTCCTAAGTAGATAAGTCCATCAGAATTTGCACAGACTTTAGAGATCTAAATCTTGCATGTCCAAAAGATGATTTCCCTCTACCAAGCATAGGCGCCATTATGGACCTAACAATAAGACATTCAATGTTCTCACTGATGGATGGTGTGTGTGTGAATTTTGTACCTGATCTGTAGACACAACACTTCAGTAAAACATTAGAGGTTAGCTAAAATTGAAATCGTGCAATAAATGAAAAACTAAACTAACTAGGTGATTTACTACCTTCTAGTATATGCGAGTATGTATTCTCAGATTATACCGAGATCAGTGACCTTGATGACACCTAAACGAAGGATTTGAATGTAAAATCTAGATATGGAATGAATGCAATTAATCTATTTTTTTGGTTTTTCTGTGCAATTATGATAATGAAAACTTGATATGAATCTATGCTAATATGAAAATTGATATGCTAAAATGATCTAACAATAATATTCTAAATGATATGGATACTATGCAAAAATAATGAAAATCTCACAACTTGAATTCTCAAGATCGATTCTTCAATCTCCAATTCGACAGTGTGAGTGTGCAAACTTGTCAGATTAATTATGAAGAGCTGAGGCCTTAATTTATATAAATCCAGGGCTTTGGGGATGTATGGAAAAAGCCATAAATCACTCAAATAACTCAGGTTGATTTTTGAGTTATTTTTAAATAAAGGATAATTAACTCACAAAAACATGCAAAAGCAGAGTTTAACTCAAAATAGAGTTTAGATTTAATTGATAATTGATAGTTGTCTGCTTTTCTGATTGTGCATGTTTTATTTATGAATTAATTTAATAATAAAGTGATTTATTTCCAACTTAACTAATTTTGAAAAATAAAACAATTGATTTATGGGTTAATCAATCATTTTTCAAACTTTATTCAAAAACAATATTATTAAAAATTGACAACTTGCTTTAATTAATTAAATAAGAATTTAATCAATTATTCATAAGATTTTGGATTTATTGTCAAAATTAAATAATATAATTTAGGAATAAATAGAATTAACTTTAATTAAACAATTAAGTGGCAAAATTAAATCTAATTAATTAAATATTTAGAATATTCAATTAATCAAACTTTAGGATAAATTGGATTTATCGCCAAATAATCATTAAATTAAAGATAATTATGATAAATAGGAATATTGCTAGGAATATTCCCCGATGTAGAATTTATGATAATCAATTAGGATTCGATGATGTTCAAATGTGCCTTAGGTTAGGACTTTGATGTCAATTTCATTCGAATTGTTGATATAGGAGGTTAATGAACCTATAGCCCATTTTTGGGGTATTACAGATGGGTTTAGTGGTTATAATCAAATAAAGATAGCACCTAAGGATCAAGATAAAATGACATTTACATGCGCATGGGGAACATTCTTCTGGAATGTTATGCCCTTTGGTCTAAAGAATGATGGGGCAACCTATCAAAGAGCCATGACGACCATATTTCACGACATGATGCACAAGTTCATGGAGGACTATGTAGATGATATACTTGCTAAATCCCACTCAAGGGAAGAACATCTACCCATTTTAGAAAGGATTTTTACTAGATTAGAACAATTCAAAGTAAGGTTAAATCCAAAGAAATGTACATTCGGTGTACAATCAGGAAAACTATTGGGATACATAGTTTCAGCCAAAGGGATAGAGGTAGACCCAGCCAAAGTAAAATAAATCATGGAAATGGAGGCACCTCGAAATATCAGTCAAATGAGATCTCTTCAAGGCAGGATTCAATCCATTAGAAGGTTCATCTCTCAATTAGCAGAAAAGTGCCACAATTTCACGCATAAGGACATAGTTTTCAAATGGGATGAGAAATGTGAAGAAGCATTCACCTTATTGAAGAAATACCTAATGAATCCTCCAACATCAATGCCTCCAATAAGAGGCAAGCCCTTAATTTTATACATCTCAGCAACAAAACATGCATTAGGGGAACTCTTGGCTCAAGAGGACGAAGCTAAAAAGGAAAAGGCCATATACTACATAAGTAGAACATTGGTGAAGTATGAGTTGAATTACACCTTCATTGAAAGAGCATGTTTGGCCGTGGTTTTTTCTTCCCAAAAATTATGCCATTATATGTTATCTCACAAAATCCAACTCATTGCGAAGATTGATCCTTTGAAATACCTTCTTAGCAAAACAACATTGAATGGAAGATTGGCCAAATGGGTCATGGTTCTAAGTGAATTTGACATAGAGTATGTGGACCGAAAATCTATCAAAGGCCAAGTAATAGCTAATCAATTAGAAGAATTACCTTTACAAGATAAACATCCAATCCAAGTGGAATTTCCAGATTCTAGAATTGTTAATGTTGAAGCAAAGACATGGCAATTGTATTTTCATGGCTCCTATACACAACATGGATCAGGAGCAGGAATTTTATTGATTACTCCTCAAGGGTCTAAAATTCCAAAATCATACAAATTTCTATTCCCATGCACAAATAACATAGTTGAGTATGAAGCATTGGTCATCGACATAAAATTGGCATTAGAATGGAAAGTGACAGAGCTACAAATCTATGGAGATTCCCAACTACTTATTGAATAGAGGTAAAATGGATTCAACTCTATTCAAATGAAAGGGGGGAAAATATGAGATTTATTCTCAAACCCAAATTCCCAAAGAAGAGATCCAATTTGATCAACCAAGAGGTTAATACACAATCGAATCAATTTATGAAGACTATGGAAGAGAGAGAGAGAGAGAGAGAGAGAGAGAGAGAGAGAGAGAGAGTAAATCCAATATTTCTCTATGAAGGAAATTATGCTTGAAATATGGAATAATTGAAATACAAATACTAACCTCAAATTAGGGTAGAATTGGAAAATGTCAAATTCTGATGTCTGTGTATACTTTCGGGAAATTTTGCAACTTGTTCCAGACTAGAAATGTCGAGACAGAGAAAACCCAAAAATATTTCTCCAAGATGAGCTCGAGTCGGATTTGACCCTCATAAAAAGTCAAATACTACATTCTTTATTTGAAGTTTGATTCTGATTCTGTTCATAGATCTTGAAAGTTTGTCGAAAAGGGTATCCAAATTTGCTCTCAGATCCAAAATTCCACACCTGTACCTACAAGAAAATGGGGGGGTTTTTGTTGTATGGGGGGTTTGCCTTGGTCAAACCCCAGTTTAAGAATTAACCTTGAAATTGAATTGAAATATATTGTGCATAAACAAAGTAATTGAAACAAATCACCTCGCTTATGTTGAAGTCCTTGTAGAGGATTTGAATCCTCAAATCCACAAGTAGGAATGCTTCAATAGATGTAGGATGAATGTAGGATGTCTCCAATAATGGCATTTGATCTTCAACACCAATCTTGACTTGATCTTTGCATATGAGAAGGCTTGAATGAATGTAGAAGGATGGATCATCAAAGGGGGCTCCAAAGA
This sequence comes from Chamaecyparis obtusa, assembly GCA_027943335.1. NCBI lineage: Eukaryota > Viridiplantae > Streptophyta > Pinopsida > Cupressales > Cupressaceae > Chamaecyparis > Chamaecyparis obtusa. The sequence goes on from BSBK01007896.1 coordinate 22,933, forward strand.
GATTGAATCCTTCAATAGCTAACAATGGATCTCCTTGATGGATGGATGCTTGAACACTTGAATTCTTGAAGACTTGCTTGAATTCTTAAGAGCTTGCAATGAAAACTTGATGTGAATCATGGATGTGAATAATGGATGTCAATTGCATGATTCTGGATGAGAAAATGAGAGAGGAAGGCCTCCTTTTATAGTGAACTAGGGCACAATCCTCTAGAGGGGCCACCTTGGAGAATTAAATCCCAATTAGGTCCTAACCTTTAGAAAATATACCTAGATTAAATGTAATTAGAGGATTTACCATCCTGAAACCTGAAATGGTCAACCCGGAGGCGGGAAAATAAATATCTCGAAAGCCCGATGCCCGAAAATCAAAGAAATTGGAAATTTGAATAAGGGGGCAAAATCGAGGTTGGACCTGACCTAGTTAGGTTCAACCTCAATCCTGGCCTAGTCAAGTTCGAGCTCAATCCTGACCTAGTCAGGATCAACCTCGAATTTGACCCTGGGCCCAGATTCAGTCAGAACCAGGTCAGGAGGTCCTGGGGATGCCCAGAAACCTAGAAATGATATCAGAACAGGACAGAATGCCAGGGATAGACATAAAATCCTATGATTACTGTGATGAAGGCCAGGAGGACCTATTTCTAAATCCTACCTCAAAAATAGATCCATGGAAGAGGGTAAATTAAGGAGAATCCTCGGGATCCTAACCCTAATTTCACCTAGAATGAAGAAATCAAGTGCAGGGAAGGAGTGGAAAGTGGAGAGAAATCCAAATACATGAAAATACCTGATCAAGGTGCTTAACATGACCCCAAATCACTTACTCGGAGGGCTAAACGCTCTTAACATGGAAGTGTTTCCATTTTAAGATGATACACTTATTAATTAAATCAATGACGAATATCAACTAAAGATGATAAGTTGATACCATACAAGAACATGATTGAGAATTTTAAGAAATACTTCACTCTAATCACATTTGAGCAAGTGTCGAGGGATAAGAATAAAGTAGCAGATGCGATGGCTACTTTGACCTCACTTCTCCAAATTCTAGATCAAAGCACCAGATATGAATTCCTAGTAGAAGTTGAGCAACCCACATTTGACCCTACTCATCCTCATACTATTTATTTACTAACGGGACATGAATCACCTTGGTATGGAGCCATTTACACATACTTAAAAGACCATATGGCCCATAGACCAAACCAGAAATCAAAAGAAAAGCTTTATCTGACAAGCCTCCCGCTACACCTTGATATATGACACGTTGTATCACAAAAGTCTAGATGGAATGCTTCTAAGGTGTCTAGAGAAAGATGAATCAACCATAGCCTTACAAGAAATTCACAAGGGGATTTGTGGGTTGCATTCAAATGGTTTAACCCTAGCTAAGAAACTTCTCAGGATAGGATATTTTTGGCCTTCTATGGAAAAGGATGCTTGTCACTTTGCAAAAACTTGTCGTAAATGTCAATATCATGGGAACTTAATCCACGTACTAGCACAAGAGCTTCATCCTATGATTACACTTTGGACCTTTTATCAATGGGGTTTAGATCTGATAGGTATGATTTATCCACCATCTTCAAATGGTCATAAATTCATCATTACTACAACAGAGTATTTTACCAAATGGGTGGAAGTTGTACCCTTATCCACTGCCACAAGAAAGCAGATATCCTTATTCATATTAAATCACATAATTTATAGATATGGTTTTTCTGATGCCATCATAACGGATAATGCAAAAAAATATTCAAAAATAAGGATTTGAAAGAACTATGTACAAAATTTCATATGGTACACCACTCATCCTCAATATATTACCCACAAGGTAATGGACAAGCATAAGCTACAAATAAGAACATCCTAAAAATATTGAAGAGGATTGTGGATAATTCAGGTAGAGATTGGAACATTCAAATAAACCCTACTCTATGGGCTTATAGAACGAGCATTAGAATGCCAATAGGAGCTACACCATTCTCCTTAGTTTATGGAGCAAAAGCAGTTTTACCTTTGGAGGTAGAAATTTTGTCTTTAAGAGTCTCATTGCATGGTTTACTAAGCAAAGAAGACTATAGAGTTTCTAGGTTACATGAACTAGAGCTATTAGATGAAAGAAAACAATAAGCTTTTGATCAATTAAAAGTGTATCAGAATTGAATGACTAGAAACTATAACAAGCATATCAAACCGAGGGCATTCCAAATAGGTGATCTAGTGTTGCGAGAAAAATATCAAGAATCAAGTAGAGAAAGAAAAAAAAGGAAAATGGGAAGAAAACTGGTTAGGACCTTTTGTAATCACTTCGTCTTTTGGCACTGGCACTTACAAACTAGCTGATTGTGAAGGAGAAGAGTTGCAAGAACCAATCAATAGTATACACATGAAAAGGTTCTACACATGAAGCAATTGAAAAGGGATAGAGAAAAAGAGTATCAGAGATATCAGATGAAAGAGCATCCTATTTATTGTACATAGTCAAAAGAGATCTTAAAAATACCAAAAATATTGAAAAGAAGAAAAGAGAAAACAAATTAGAAATGCAAAAAATATAAAAAATGATGGAAAATTGAGCATGAAGAAAGCCAAAAACATTCATAAATAATTCTCAAAAAGATGTTGTCTTGGTGAAAACCTAGAAAATAGGCACCTTAATGATATGGAAACCAAAATAATTGAAAAAAGAGAAAAAAAAAAAAATTAAAAAAGAAGAAAAAAAAATACCTTGGTGAAAACCTAGCAAATAGGCACCTTGGTAGCAAAAAAAGGGAAAAAGCTTTAAAAATAGAAAAAAAAGAGCAAATCCATTCAATCGGTGAAAACCTGGTAAATAGGCACCATTGAAAGTCCAAGTCAGTCTCATGCCTAGTGGTCATCCTTGTAAATATTGCATTCGCTAGCATTTGTATGTATTGCATAATAAAACCTCACAGTCACATTTGTAAGTACCTAAAGGTCTCGTCACCAATCCAATCTGCAAATTGCCCCAAGTCCCACAAACATAATCACATTAGCCTGGGGGAAAAATCTGCTCTAAAGGAGGAAGGATTCATCAAAACAAACATCAATCTGACACTAAATCAATTCATCAAAATGCAAGTGAAACACTTATTCGATCAATCTCAATCCTAATCCATACATCAATTGAACTAAACATAAAATTTTGATCCCAGATTTCACAAGAACACTTATTTTTATTAGGATTAAAAATATAAAATGGATGGAACTATACTTGAAATATGGATTTGAAAAATGATGCAAAATTTTTCTAAGTGTTGACTTGATTGATGAAATCATGTCTTTCTAGCAAATCGATGAAAGTTTTTAAACTAGACAAGCTATGATGAAAGCATGATATTTTATTGATTTCTAAATGAGTTTCTTAAGGTCAAAATTTTGAAGTATGTATTATTTTTCTAAGGACGTGATCATCAAAGAATCATCGAGGACTTGTACATATGGGGAAACTAAGATCTTTGTTTGTTTACGCAAAAGGAGACCTTGGCTATTTTGATGTTAAATATCATAATACCAAAATCCACTTGCAACATAGAATCTGACAAACTCGATATTCATACTCTCATGATTGGTTTCAATCAGTGATAGTTGTACCAAGGATGAGAAAGCACTGTGAAAAAGGAAAGAGGTATTCATGTCATCATAGTTGAACTAGTGATGGTTGTACTAATTTCAGGATTCCAAGATTGCTCAATGATGAATATAAGCTCCTAATTTGTGAATAGTGATAGCTAGCTGCATCCATTCTAGATTAAATGCATTTAAGTGATTTGCCTATCTTAGTTTGAAAACATAAATTGGAAAGGAGAAAAACAGAAAGGGGGCGGAGCAAATAAAAAATCAAATAAAAATAAAAATGCACATCATAAACTATGTGTGATAGAGTGTGTTGGAAATCAAAATCAACTCAAAAACAAAAGGTGCCTTACATTAGATTAATGACATTTGTTAGATTCATTTAATTCATGGTAATCTTGCATCCATTTAGGACATTAACCTAGGTACATTTAAATTACATTGCATTATTTCACATTCATTTTAGTTTGCATTCATTTAGCCACATTCATTGTATTCATTACAAACAAATCTTTAATTATCATTATAAGTCATATCCATTAAATTCATTTGCATTCATTTTAAAACGTTCATAATCACTCTCATCAGGTCATTTAGGTTCAATTAACATTACATTAGTTTGCATTCATTGCTTAATTATCATCTTATAGTTGCATTAATTATATCATTGGGACATTATTAATTGCATTTCATTAAGTTCATTTAAAAACATTGCATTGATACATTGCATTTCTCATACATAAGCATTTCATCAAGTCCATCACATTTACACATTGAATTATATTAAAAAATAAGTGTATTAGGTCATTGCATTTATGTATATATAATCATTTCATCCATATATATTAAATCATTGCATTTGAATTACCATCATTTATCTCATTTATCATCATTATATCATTTACATCATTAATCATTAAACCATCCAACTTCATACATTACATAAATACATCCATCACATTTTGCATCACATTTATATCCTCTAAATCCATTACATCCATACCATCAAATAGATTGCATCCATAAAGCATCATCACATAGCATTAATCATTAATATAATTAAAAATATATATCATAAACATTAACACATCTATCACATACATCCATCTACTCTATGTCATAAGTAAGACAATTATTTAAACGTAAATTAGACATGTGTATTCATATCATAAATTGCATTTGGAAAAGCATTAAAAAAAAGAATGTAAAGATAGAATCATATAGATCAACATATCATATCAAGCACCTGAAAATAAAGTCCAACACATGATGACATCATATAAAGTAAATCTATCAACTAAGTATCAGAGTCCATAGTATCACCAAAGTCCATCAGTATCTGGAAATCAAAGTCCATCAAAAGTATAACAAGTATCAAAGCATAAGCAACATCAACTGATAAAAGAATAATGTGAGTCCAATGTCTCGAGATAAAAAATGAATTATCATAATGTACATCAAAGAATAGATATATCATCTCAAAAAGATGTCAACTGCTAGAACCATCGGCACCATCAGGACCATGATCAGCATCTAGAGCCCTACTCGAGCTGGCTTGTAATCCTTGCTGACTCATAATAGCCATGAAGGTCTACATCATTGAACTAAGCTGGGTCACCTACTGGCTCATCTTTGACATCTCAGACTGTAAAGATTGAACGTCTGAGGCCAATACTGGTGCATGAGGAGTCTATACTGGTACCTATGTGGGAGGAGCCTGGGGAGGGTCCTAAACAGGTGGAGCCTATGGGGGAGCCATAGAAGAAGATGGAATGGAAGAAGATGGAATAGAAGTAGATAGCATAGAAGAAGAAGGAGCTTGTATTGGAGGAGCCTATGGAGGAGCCTGCGGAGGTGCTGGAGGACCCTGTGCCTGATCTAACAATATCTGTGCAGCCTGGGCATCCACATCAGCCACAACCTATGCACCAACCTGTTGGAATACCCGCACTCTGTGATGGCCCCATCTGGCCACCATGTCCATACCCACCTAATGTAGAGCTCTATCAACTCCACCTCTGACCCTCACCCGCCCACCTCTCATCTGGACACCACCCCTAGGAGGAATAGGAGAAACTATAACATGTATCATAATCCTACCTCCTCATCAACCCCATCGTCCCCGATGACCTCATCTCTGACCCCCACCACCACCATCACCATCCCCATCGTCGTCATCATACTGCTCCTCAATCCCCAATACTCTCTCAACACGATCAATGAGCCTCAGAAACGGGTTATGAGCAAACCAATCAGCATAATCATTTGTCATGCCTGCATCTACAATATGATCTCTCATATCCCACGCAAGGTGGGGCAACTGTAACAATTCATGACGTGTTGTCCAATAATCAATCTGTGGGCCCCATAGGGACCTCTCTACTTGTACTCAGGTGTATAATGCCAATCCTTGTGACATACCCTATATCTGGCCATACTGCCATAAAACCCTTAGAAAGTAGAACCGCTCAATAATCAAGGGTATGTGCCCTATCATCCATCGAGGCATGCACACATATGGTAACTTAGCCGCATCCTCAAGCCATTCCTCACAACCAATGTATGGTTGCCAAACGACCTGATCAATATCATCGATGATACGCCTCCAGTAGTCCAACTTGCCCAAATGGGCCTGCATCGCCATGCCCTTGTACATCCAAGCGAAGGGCCAGCCTAGATCACAGTGACAAATAGAGATGGGTTGAGTGACAAGGATGTGCTCCCATGTCCACAGCTGTAGAAGGACCACCCCGATAGAAAAAGTAGCCCCATGATGATATACTACATCGTGCAACTCATGATATAGATGAGAAAGCACACAAGATCCCTAGTCAAATTTACGTGGCTAAGCAATCATATCCTCTAGGATATGACCGCAATCGACGACAAAATCATGCCCTCGCCGATCAGGTATGAGGAATCCACCAACAACTGCACCCAGAATTGCAAGAAGAACATGAAAGTATGGGAACTGATCCCACTGAATAGAATCATCTCCAATGGTAGGATCAACAAATACTCACCTGCATGTTGTCCCATCATATACCTGGTCGTAATATATCAGCTCCCCATGAGTCAGGATGCGTAGGAAGCCAATACACATCCTCGGGAGTGATGATCATCTCCCCCATCGGTAAATGGAAAGTGTTATGGTCAGAGTGCCATCGCTCTGCCATTGCTGTAAGTAGACCTCAATTCACGCAGAATTGAGGGAGAGAAAGAAGGAACAACAAGCCACATCTGCCAATGACTCAGTGCTTAGGATCGCTCAAGTCATCAATCATGCTAAAAGGCAATGGGTACAAGCCACAGACACCGAGCGATTTAAGCTCGGCCTGCAAAAAGCAAGTTAAACACATCAGAAATCAAAATCATTACATATTGGATCATCTAAAGTCAATCGAACAATCAAAATCTAATCAAACCATAATCAATTTTCTTGATTCTATTCAAAGAGGACGAAAAATTTATCATCATCCACCATCTAAATCAAGATTGACAATCAAACATTTAATATGACATGACTTGAATTGACATCATATGACTCGCTATCAAACCAGACTTAATACCTAAGCCAATTGACTAATTGATGACACTAGACGAATCAAAAAACTGACTCAGAAGTTTGCACATTTGACCAAAAAGGGTACACACACTATTTAAATGCTTAAAATCGCTAAAATGCAAAAGCGTAGTTTAAAATGGTAAAAATACTACATAAATTATCAAACGCACTACTAAAATGTGTACACGCTATAGAACTTAGTACGTGCTACAAGAAACCCTTGTATGCGCTGCTAAAATAATTAAAAACACAATCAAATTTGTACGTGCTGCAGAAAAGGGCGATTGCGAATCATGCCCTAGTTCATATGCTTGTACACGCTATTAAAAATAGTGTACGCACTATGGAAAACTGTAGATGCGCTTTAGAAATGTTGTACGCGCTATTTCATTTAAAAACTGAAAAAATAAGGTTTTTCTTAAAAAATCCAAATTTTTCAAAATTTAATGCAATAATCTGACAGAGCAAGTTGTCAGAGTACATATCGGAGGTCCGTCGCCAGGTGGACACATGTACCGGCGACCTCGCTTGAACCTATGCTTGTGAATAGGGATCACCATCGTTGAAAAGGTCAAAAGAGGGTTAGAGCAAAAAGACAAAAGGAGAGGTAAAAATGAATAGTAAAAAGAACTTTTACCCCTATATATAGCCCATTTTGACCTAAATAGGGCATCTTTGACCAGAAAATGACTAGGGACCCAAATTTTTCACCCATTCTGCCAAATCAGGGGCATTTGTCATCCAATCATCATGAATACATTATCAGAAATTAAATTAAAATTGATTATTAATTGACCTAATTCACGCAAATTGATCTTAAACGTAATATTTTTCAAATGACACTCAAATTTCATTTCATTTCCGAGGGGGCATACACTTAGACAATCATGACCGACATCAGAATTAGTAAATCCAAGGCATGACCATCAAATCAAAGCTTAATATTTCATCCAAATTTTTTTTGCTTATCAATCGAAAGAACATCAAACATCAAATCAAAACAAATCAGGTACCATATCAGACAACCTATAATCAAATCGACCATCATGGACTGCAAATCAATTGAAACTGCATCAATCCCATCATCAGAATCTGCATCTTCTATAAAATATCGAATCGGGCATCAAATTTAATCAAGATTTCACATAAAAAATGATCACGACATTCTTTGAACCGATACGCTTCGTGCATCGATTCAAAGGGGCATTTGTAATCACCTAAAAATGGACAAGATTAATTCAAGTGAGCAATCAAGGCAAAATCAAGGCAATAAAATCAAATCAAGCTAAAATCAAAGCAAAATTGCAATTAAGCCATTATCCCAATTTAATTAAAAATAAAAAACTATAAATTAATTTAAAACAAATAAATCAAATGAAATCAATTAATTGTGCAATTAATCTAATTAATTGCATAGTTCATTTAAATCAAATCAACCCATTCAAGGGGTACACATGACTAATAATATTAATTAAATTCAATTAATTAAATCATATTTCCCCTCAACCACCAAACGGGAGGAAAATGCATCAACCAATAGGATTTGAGAACCAAGCTCACATTGAATCTCCACCACCCATAGGGAGAAAGAATATTGTCCACCCATTTTGTCATCTTGTCCCAAGCTTTGAGGACAAAATATTTAAATGATCTCCAAAGGTGAAACCATGGGTTTAACCTTAATCAAACCATGATCAAATCAACTCCACCCCCTACCCTTGCCAAAATCTATAAAAGCAAGGCATAATTGAAGAACAAATCATCCACAATTATTTGAAAAGCATCAAACCTCTTGCAATTTTAAGCGAGAAAGACAAATCTAAGAGCTAATTAGACTAATTTCTTTTGGAATTAATTGTTTTAGCTTTGCTTATCATATTTTCTCATATTAGGACTGTCACTAATGGAAGCTTGCTGAGAGCTTCTCATTAGCATCCCTAATTAGAGAGTCATAGAGTGCTCAATCATTTTTAATTTTACTTAATTAGATTGCTAGTTGTGGTAATTTAATTATTATTTTGAGTTATTGATGATACTAACCCTATGAAGGTACTAATCCAAGTACATAGAGATATATGGAGAGATGAGAGATATGAGAGTTAGAGAGAGAAATAGAGTAGGAGAGATAGAGTAAATGAGAGAGGGGGTAGGGAATGACATAAATAGATAGAGATATAGAAAGATGGAGACAGATAGAGACTGATAAAAAGAGATAGAGAGAGGTAGATAGAGCTAGAGAGATATGACTAGAAAAAGACAGAGAGATGTAGCTAGAGCTAGAGGGATAGAGAGAGCTAGAGAGAGGTAAATAGAGTTATAGAGAGGTAGATAGAGTTATAGAAAGAGTTGGATAGAGATAGTTAGAGTTATTCACAAAGAGTTTTGTCATTGTTCTCTATCTACCCCTATTGACATACCCATTGCACACCAAGGTGCAATTGCTAGTAATAAATTTGAATGAATGAATGAAGAATTTTAATGACGTCCACGAGACGAGTAATGATTGCTAAAGATACATATACAAATCAGTATAGATGAAGTGAATGAGAGAGGGAGATAGTGATATAGATAGAGATGTATGGAGAGAGGAGAGATAGGAGAGTTAGAGAGAGAAATAGAGTAGGAGAGATAGAGTGAATGAGAGAGGAGGGAGGGAATGACATAAATAGATAGAGATATAGAGAGATGGAGACAGATAGAGAGAGGTAGATAGAGCTAGAGAGATATGACTAGAAAAAGATGGAGATATGTCGTTAGAGCTAGAGGGATAGAAAGAGCTAGAGAGAGGTAAATAGAATTATAAAGAGGTAAATAGACTTATAGAAAGAGTTGGATAGAGATAATAGAGTTATTCACAAAGAGTAATGCTATTGTTCTCTATCTACCTCTATGGAGGTACCTATTGCACACCAAGGTGAGATTGCTATTAATAAATTTGAATGTGAAAGTTTGTGAAAATAATGACGGCTAAAGATAACACAAAGTGTGGTTAAATTGGAGTTGTGGCGTTTGGACTATCTTAAACCAATAGTTGGATGGTTTGGCAAATCACTCCTCCATTGCACACGTGTAACGTCACACCGAAAAGCCGTAACACGTGTGAATATCACACATACTTCAATTGGTTAATAAGCCACAATTTTTCATTCGGCGCTGCTGGTCCCGCTGAACGCTTAACAGGTGCACGACTTGGCTACATCTCAAAGCAATTAACCCACGCTAAAACAGACGTAAAATTTGTGCATGGAGTTTACCGCGGGCGAAATATCCATCAACTTGCACGCTCGTTAAACGCCGTCCCCTGCAACCTCACAATAATGACACACATTCTCAGGAGCCATCCAACGCTCTTCCTCACATTCTAAGGTAACACGGAACCCTAATCTCATTTTTGTCTTAATATAAATTGGAAAGAAAATATTTTTTATGAATTTACATCAGTCTCTCTGTGGGTGTCCTGCAGATGGCAATGATAGGGTGCTCCCAATTGAATGCATTGAATTGCAGTAGTAGAGTTGAGGGCGTGGGAGCGTGTCGCAGGGTTTGGAACCGCTGTAATATAAGTAACAGTGTCAATTTTAGAAAAACTAAGCCCAGATGGAGCAGGGTAAGAGAAGGAAAACACTGGGGATGCAGCGATAAAAGGGTTCTGCAAACACATGCCAATTCCAAGGCTGATGATTCTTTGCCATTTGAAATGTCTCTGGAGAGTGCATTGAAGGTGCTCGGCGTAAGAGAAGGCGCATCTTTTGAAGAGATTATGAGGGCCAAAAATTCCATTCTCGACAACAATAGGGACAATCAGGAGCTTGCTGCCCAGGTTCGTCACGTCATCTCTGTTTCTGGACTTTGATTGCAGCAGAATTTTCTAACTATTTTTTAGCGACTTTTCTTAAAAGAGGTATGTGTGCTGGCTTATAAATTAAGACTTGAGTTATATCAAAAGAGTTTATTTTATGTTGCCAGTCCTCCTTATGAGTTGGCCTTAGGCTGACGGGCATCTGTTCCAGTGAATCACCCTGGACTTGCATCCGACTTGTACTGTTGTGATGCCCCACACCCAGCGAGTTGGATTTGGTCGGTGCTAACACTTTATAGTGTCTGCTACGATTTTGAATATGAGGCCCTGCTTTGGAAACCTGTTGCGTTCATTAATTGAGCTTATCTGGTTTTATTTTGAATAAATTACCTTTTAACTCTTTTAAATTGATTGAAATACGGTTGTTCGAGTGAATCACCCTAGACTTGCTTCCAGAGTTCTTCGAGTACGTCATCATTTGATATGAAAAAAATGGCTAATTGCTCAAAAGCTCTAAAATGCATTTATTTGCTTGCATTTACTTTCTATTGGAATCATTCCACGGTCTGAGCCACAAAGAGGGCAAGTTAGGTAGTCATAGAGCAACCGAGCAGCCAATAGAGGAGGTTCAAGTTCTACCCTATCTATTGAATATTAACATGGCATCAAAGCCAGACTAGGATTCTCAAGCTAGACATGTAGCTTGTAAAGGGCTATTGGAAATGAATTGGTTGATTCTCATCTGGTAATGCTCAGGGAACAAACGCTGGCATCATGTTTCTGAGACGCTTCTCAGCTACTACTCTAGTTCGGAAGGGAGCTCCGTGTGCCTTTACTACAGTTCACCATGTTATCCTCCTGACCCGGGAACGTCTCCAGCTACAGATAGAAGTGGGGGGTCCATTGCTACAAATATCTTTCACATCTTTGAATGGTAAAAGCTACGCATTTCTAACATATAGGATGAGTATTCCAGCGAGAATGGAGAGATCCAAGGTTTGAGTCCTAGCTGGTCCATGGGAAATTAACAATTTCAGCTGACAACAGTTTGAATGTGGGGGCACTCTGTTGCACAAGGTAGAATTTTAAGGAGTACATGAATACAGTGATACAAATATAATTAATGGAAGGTGTAAAATGTGCACATTTGATGAAAAGATTTATCATCTGAAGGTGCCTTAATGCCAGTTGAACTATTTATGACTGTGAGTATGAAGTTGTTGACTTATCAAGCTGGCCAAAATTTATAATGTTGTGTGAAGGCACACCATATCCCTGCTTTGGGAAGCTTCGTTAATATTTTCTTTTTAAGTTTGGTTTGGGAGCTTTTGAAAAATTCCTCCAGCTGCCTTTATAGCATCGTCCTCTAGTATTCCTTTTCATTCAATTTTAAAAAATGCTTAAAATCCTATTTGTAGATAGTTTCAGGGTTGAATATAGTTCTTCCATTTTTCATCAGTGACTGACAATTCGAACTGGACTCAAACTGTTCTTTCGACTGTCTTTGATACATGGAGTATATTGTGTATTCTAGCTATGTATTGTAATTCTAGTTACTAATACATATGCAACAGTTTTGGTTACTAATACAAATGCCACTTCATTTATGTTGGCCTTGATTTGGCAAGGACCATGGAATTTTTGTTCAGGTTTCAACTTGTTTTTATTTTTAATGTTATCTGCATATAAGTTTTTTGGCATTCACGCAAGGAATATAACTGTAACTTCAAAACTCCTTTTACCTCGACACTGGTACACTGGTTCCTTCATTATATTTATGACTACAACTCAGTTATCTTTCAAAATTTTGATTTCTTCAATTTACTAGATTATATTTTGAGCTGTTGGAGATTTCTATTCCTCAATGATCAGATCTTCTAGTTAAGGAGAATTGTAACCATCAATCGCTTTGAATAGAGTTATCCCAATTGATTAATGGTGTGTTGTCTTTAATCATCATTCTGGCATATGCATCTGATTTGTCGATATTTATTGTTCATCTCCTGATTATATTCTCCAATAGGCTTCCAAGCATCTATTGACGACTTTGCTTTTTCCCCATATTACATGGTGTTTCTAAGATAGGGATGGCAGGAAATGTGGGAACATGTTCTTGGTGACAGCAGAGGGCAGGAGGCCTTTTTCGTGGGGGACAACAGGGTTCAGCAATAAAAAAAGGGAAAATTCAAAATTTTAAAATATCAGAAATTTCAACTATTCATATAATAAGTCGTTCATCATATGCATTATATAAATGTTTTACATAACATTAGAGCTGAATTCAGAATTCACACAAGTTGACATACAAATTAACTGAACTTCTCTGTTTTTGTTGTCAATGTGCACATACAACAAAAAGCTGAAGGTCACAACTAGAAAATGACAAAGCGTAGAAAATCAGGAAAAAAATATATTTCATAATTAAAGGAACATTTCTGCATTTGGCATTATATTAAGTTGGTAATCATGCCCCCCCCTCCCGCCCGCTCTGCTCCCCGTGCCCCGCGCCTCCCTCCCCCCTCTCTCTATCTGAATCACTTTAAATTGTGGTTTGAAGTAAGGGTTTGAATGCTTAGACAACTGACAACTATGGTAACAGCTGACAACTGACTTTCCTCAACCTGATGATGGACCACTGAGTGTGTTCCAAAACGTCAAGCTAAAAAGTATACACAGTGCAAACCAGAAGCTCTTACATTTCAACTATGGTAATATTTTAATGTTAAGACATTTATTATGGTACTTTGGTAGTGCAATATCATGGACATTAAAATCCCTGCAATCCTCTATTTTTGACGAGGCATAGCATGGCAATAGGGGTTGCTTCAGATCTATAAAGAGCCTCTTCAACCACACAAATTGCAGCTGTATATGAAATTTGAATGAACTGGAAAATCTGGTATACGATACAGATGGAAACATTGTAACTAGGTTCATGGACCTTTTTCTGCCACATTGTAGAATTTTTGGGTATCAACTTTCAGTGTAATGAATCCTTTATTGACAGCACTGAATAAGTTGTCTTTTCAGCAGTTAGACAGGATTGAATTTTCATTTAGGCTGGTATCTCATGGACGGGGCTTCCTAAAAAATTTCAGCAGGTGCTGCTGAGATCTTTTAGGAATATTTTAAAGCTCGTGGTCACACGAATTCAGAAGTGCAGTTCTGCTTAAAAGTTTAAGACTTTAAGTTACATAATCTAGCAAAGCTGGTGGAACGAACTGTAAATACAGAGATAAAATAAATAAATAAAGATGATTTTCCTTTCAATTTGTTTTCCTAGCAGAAATCTTAAACTTCAGATGATTAACAAATGCTAGAAAAAATCTTAAGCTGGTGGAGCGATTTTGTAGCCCCACCCCAATTTCACCTGCTCAAATCTGCAGCTTAAAAAGTAGGGGCTGCTATAATTCAGGGAAAGATCCCAATTAATCCTGTAGCAATTTTTTTTTGCATAATGGGATATGTTGATGCATGTTTTGGGACACTCGCCAACACATAATAAAATACCAAGTTTTCTATCCTCTCTTGAACAAGGAAACCTCAAATGCTAAACAAACGTGAAATTGTGTGATCAAGTAAGGTAACCCCAAGGTTTACATTGCGAAATAACGACTTTGTGTTGGATATAACTCAATGAGTTGATGTGATTTTGCTAGTAACACACAAAGGGACTTACGCTATCATTTTTGGACTTAATCAACTCTTTTCCATCAAAGTAGTTGGAACTCGAATACTAAGCTAATTGTCAAACTTCAAATAAAGATAAAAAAGGATGAGAGTGATGAGGGTTTAGAAAAATCTAATCTAACACCTAAGGACAATGATGATAATGGATAACACTTGATAAATGAATTCCCTAACCAAGCTTTCCTTCACCATGAAGAAACAACTACACAAAGTTGATGCAATCTCGAAAGGTAAGGAAGGATTTTCATATTGTAACAAATACCCAATATTGGCGCAATCTAAATGAACATCCACAATCAAACTAGTGTTAAGTGGGTTCAGACTAACCATACACTGCAATTTGCAATCAACAAACTACAAATGGAATGAACCAAGAAATTCACCATATATCTCCATATTTCTCCATTAAGATCAATGAACTTCAACTAAAACTTGAGAAGTAGAAACCATGCAAAATATTGAAACAACACACAAAGATCCACCATATCTTTTAATGAAAATTGTATATTAACTTCAGCTTAGCCTTCGCAACAATATCTGTTCTTCTCCTCCTACTGCTACTACTACTTACTCTCTACACTACAACTAATCTTCTAAGGAATTTACAAATGCAAAGGCCAATCCTTATATAGACCTCTCAATTAAAAATGAAGGGCCTAGATTGATTCTAAATCAACAACCAAGATAATTCAATGGAAACCCTAGTTGAGTAGTTATAACTACCACCTACATACATTTAATATCATCTAATGAGAGGATTACGATTTTTTATGTACATATCCTTTCAAGGATGAACAAATGAGAAAATTGATTACAACATTGCATTAAATGCCTTCCACATGTCCACTTGTGAATGAGTCAAGTTGGATGAACTTGGACATCGACTTGGAGTTGTTTGATTGGATGGGGATGAGAAAGCGCCACCTAGCATATGTTGCAACAAGATGGTATTTAGGTTACATTATGGACTCTGAGTTTTTCCCATTTTAGTCATGTCATTTGGCTTGAGTAATATACCAACTACTTTCAAATCCGCAATAAACCAGGTATTTAGTGGTCAACTAAGGAAATTTGTTTTAGTGTTTTTTGATGATATTCAACTCTATGACAAAAATGTAATAATCATGTAAGGTACCTATATACGATCCTTGGAATGCTAGAGCAATTGGTTGTATTTGCAAAAGAATTCAAGTTTGAGTTTGGGGTTTGTAAGGTCCCGTATCAATTTTTTAAAATTTTCATACCTTATCTCCACTTGTTCTGAATGGATTATTGCCAATAGTTTGCAAGCATGAATAATTTTAAGGTTGGTGGAGTTAACATTGTTTGATGGGCAAAGCTTTCATACAACTTAACATGCATAAATAGATAAGAAATGGCTGCCCTGTTTGAAACTAAGAGACAGAGAGTTGCATCACCATAAGAGATGGTAAATGAACAAAATGACATTTAATTAGCATATAAATTTCTGACCTTATTGATAGCTGGAAACAGAAATTTTACATCAGCTTACACTTCAAAATGGTCAGAAGTGAACAATGCATATGACAGGAATATTGTAGTAAAGATCTTCACGACAGGATCAGATCTTTGTCTTCTAACTGCTATGCTTAGTCTTCCCAGATAACCAAGCCTTAAGCATCTCCTAGTTGCTAGCAGATGAAGCTTATTCATTGCTCACAAGGCCTTTACAATCATTGACCTGTAAATGATCATTCACAACCAGACATTGAATGAAATCGGCAGTAGATCCATACCTAACTCATGTGAAAAAGCAGTTGCTTGGCATGCTCTGACATGCCAGCAGATAGTGAAGAAAATCATGTCAATGGCAGGAAGAAAATTGCCCTGTTTGAGCTAAAATGCTCATGCCAGAAAAACCAACCTCACTCTCCAGGAAAAGAAAAACCCACACCTCAAATCTGCAGGTAGCCACCCTAACTCTGACACACTCTCATGGCAGTCAGAATACAAATTCACATGCTCAACAATGGTATGAATCTCTGAAATCACCCATTCAAAAGATGACCATCGACCCAACACCTAAAATCTGCAACGTCCAGCAGGAGATATTAAATAATCACTCCAAAAATTCACCAAAAACAATCATTGCCAACGAGAAGTCTTAAAGTTGCAACAATGTCCCTGTTTTCAATTGCCTAGGAAAGCCATAACCCCTCACATCCAGCTAAGAAGAATCCAATGCCAACCAGTTCTAATAATCTCTGCAAACACCCCAACAACTGAAAGACAAATGTGCTATTTATAAACCTTGAAAATTTTCATATCTGAAAATAAAAAACCCAATGAACTTCAACAACTCATTCCCGTCAAAATCTCAAAAACACAACAGTGAACACACTCGCATAGACTTTGAATGAGTCTATTCCGCAAACACTCAGGGAAGAGATCTCCGACCACTGTGGATGCTATTTTTCATGAATTTTTTTGTCTTCAAGAAGTTCCTAGAGAAAATCTAGTAGCATTTCCCTCTCACAGTTTTCACGCATGATGAAATGAGCTCAACATATCCCTTTTATATTTCTTCAAATCCCAATGCCCCTTTATGAAGTCCTATGTTTTGATAAAATAAAATAGTTCCCTTTTCCAACACATGGACACTCATTTTAAGAAACCAAAGTCTTTTTTAAAAATATTAAATAAATGGTTAAGTGTATTATAAAGTCTAAACATTATAATTTAAATTTTTATTTAAAACAAACCATCTGATGTACAAAAAGCATCGCCAAGGAATCGGATGTAGAAACTGATAGTGCCAAAGTCATATAGGTGCTAAGGGGCGACGATGATGAAAAATGATGGCTTACTATAAATAGCCATGGGCTCCAAAAGTGTGTAGAAAATGTTTTTGAAAGTGTCATTGTGGATTTCACTGACAATAGAGCTCAATGTGAAAAATAGAAATGCTGGAAGAAGAGAACTAAGACAGCACCAAGAACAGTGAAGTACCCTAAGTCCTAACCATTCATATTAGCCTATGGGAACCTTTGGAATTGGCTAATAGACATTAAGCTGACTAGGCTTAGAGAGGGGGCATTACAGGGTCATGAAGATTTTGTACTTGGGCCATGTCATCAGTGCTCAAGGTGTGTAGGTGGATGAAAATTCATGCCATTCTAGATTGGTACTCCCCACCCCACTAACATAGTTGAGAGGTTTCATTGGCTTATGTAGCTACTATAGAAGTTTTGTTAAGGGGTTTCCACAACTAGCAATGGCCTAAACAAATATGACAAAGAAGGGAGCATTTGTATAGACAAATTCAACACAAGAAGTTTTGATAAGCTTAAGGAGATAATCATCTTATGACCTGCACTTGCCATTATGAATTTCTCACAACCCTATATTTTAGAGTGTGATGCTTTAGGAGAGGGGGTTGTGCTAATCTTAATACAAAAGGGGCACCCCATGGCATTCAAAAACTGAATTTTGCAAGATTCAGAAAGCAGATGTTCCATTTGTGACAAGGAGATGCTTACACATTATGCTTGTGTTGGCAAAATTCAGGGAGTATCTAGTTTGTGGAAAAAATGGGCCAATGAGAATTAAATGAGTAATCTTGCTCCAAGCTTATGATTTTGATATTCAGTATATAGGGTAAAATTAATGTAGTTGTTGATACTCTTCAGAATGTCTACTCTCTATACTATGTCTCCCATCTCATGTGATTGGAAGGTTTCTAACATGGCAGAGTATGCTATAAACACATTTTCCACTAACATCTTAGACGGGAGCATGAATGATGATAAGTATGAGATTGTAGATGGTCTTGTATAAGGACATAGTCTATTTAGTGCGTAAGTCTAAGATGAAAGAGACTTTTGAAGGTTTTTTTTATGCCCCAATGGCAGGATGCCTTGGATTGCATAATAAATATATAGGCAATTGGGGAAAGTATCTCTTAGAAAGGCCTTAAGGATGATGTACTCAAATACATCAAGGAGTATACAACTTGTCAATAGAGTAAGGTAGAACATTTTTTATCTTGCAAGGTTAATATAGCCATTACTTAGAAGTGGGAGAACATATCCATGGAATTCGTCATAAGCTTTCCAAAGGTAAATTGCAGAAGTTGTATTTATGTGGTTGGAGATAGAATAACCAAGTATGCACACATCTTTGTCATTCATGTAGAGTTTGGGGCACATCAATTTACAAATCTAATTTTCCGGAGGTATTAAGGCTGCACGGACTGCCTAATAGTATTATTAGTGACAGGCCAACTGATTTCTTAACTTATTTTGGTAATAGCAATTTCATTTGATAGGAACTAAGCTTACCCCTACTAGTTATAACCCACAAATAGATGGGTAGACAAAAATAGTAAATAAGTGGGTTGAAGAGTACTTAAGGAACTATCTTAGACCAACAGGTAGTGTGGCTCAAATGGCTGCACCTTGGAGAGTATTGCTACAACACCCACCACATGTTCCTTTGTATAACACCTTTTAGGGCTTTATCCGGATATATGCTGTGCCAACTTTTACAAATTTGGTGAATATATACAGTATGGAATTAGTAGCGACTTAATTCAGCATGGGAACTCAAAGAACACCTATAGCGTGCTCAATATTTTTTCTGCAGTGTCACCGCGTTGAGAGAACATTTGAGGTTTGGACATGGACCTTTTGTGTTTGCAGCCTTATTGGCAGACTTCCACCAAGTGGAGTGGGGCTGACAGGATTATTGCATTTATGGGTCTTATAGAGTGTTGAGAAGGGTTGGCAATGTGGTTCATGAGTAGGATTTGCCTGATGATAGCTGGGTTCGCAATGGTATCCATGTATCCTGTCTCAAAAGGGCACTTGGCCAGCATATTGCACCATCAGTTGAGTTCCTGTCCTTGAATGACGAGGGGAAGCTCCTTGTTTCTAGAGTTTATCACTGACATACACGAGAAGAAACTGAGGGACAAGACAGTCACAAAATACATGGCTGTTGGAAGAACCTACCTACTGAGGATGCTACTTGGGAGGGGCCAGGTATTTTTCAAGCCTCCGGCACTATATTGCTTGTGGGCAAGAAATTCTAAGGAGGGCAGTGATGGAGCCTTAATTTTTACAAATTAAAGCTTCCATTTGATTACATTCTGTCATTTTCTTTTTTAAAATTATTATTAACAATAAGATAGATTATTAATATATTAGGTTTTGTGTTCGTGACTTATATCTTATCTGCCCTAAGATTATAGCAAATAATTTTTGACTTTCATGTAGGCTATTATTTTTACACTATGAAGAGAATATTACAGCTTTTGGCACAATTTGAAGGTGACAGGGTTTATTGCCTAGTTATTTCATGAGCTTTTTATAAAGGTTACTCATTGTGTTTGAGGCAAATACTCAACCGCATCATTTGTTACTCGCTTGGCGGGAGCTGGGTGTGAATATGCTTGAGGGTGTTTGGATAGCAGCTGAAGCGAGCCCTTGCGAAATTACCAGTAGATACTCTTGGGGTCAAGCTTGGTACTGAACAGAGCTCTTCATCCCTGAAACCAGACTGTAATTGGTGCAAATTGGTATTCAATAATGCATTGATGCACAACAACTTACAAAACTGGCATAAACATCCAGTATGCAAATTCTATATGACATATATGCAAATCTGAAGCAAGCATAAACAACAATGCAACCTGTACAAAGAGCGACGGGACCATAAGTTTGTAATTTTTACATTTCGAGAGAGAAGCTGCTTAAAAAGATATGAGTTTGAAAGTAATCACGGAGGAGACGATACCAGCGTGAAGAAGCAGGTCAGCTTCCATAGCAGAGATTGTTCTGAAGCTGAGTATTCTGAGCGGAGGGGGCAACGTGATGAGAGAAACTCTTGTTTATGCATCATATATTAATATAAGATCATGGAGTATTGAATCTGTAAAGCACAAGTCTTTCATACCCGGAGGAACAGTCAGATTTGAGGGAAAAGGTTTGTCCCAAAATAAGACATATCATATATATAATTATGGATCCAATTATGAAAACAGTGGCATCGCAATTAATGTTTCCTACAGATTCTACAGGAAATGGAGAATTTCAGAGGATTATAGTTCATTTTTTACAGTCATTAAGGATTTGTATCAGACTTGACACTGTTTGGAAGGCACAATGTGTTTCTGCATAGTTTTAACTTTTGTGTTTCCCCCAATTTGAGGACTGTAAGTCATAATTTTATATGGTAGTATTCGAAGGAGCTATGATAGTCGGACGTGTTCAGACATCATTTAATGGAGTGCATCCAGGTCATCATTCATGAATGATGTTAACATCAGCAGAAGAGTTATCTGAAAATTACCTCTGTGCAGAATTATCAGGCTTCAAGGAAATTATTGCTTCAAACGTGAAACAAATGATGTCATGATACGGGTTTCTCCATAAATATTGAAGGGGGAAGAAGTAAAACATGATATCTTTAACAAACCGAACATATTGAAAAAACGCCCAGGAAATTATGTTTGGCGTCACTTTCAATAGGATACACGCTCAGGAACCCAGGAACCCAAAGATGAGACTCTTCTTTCGATTCAGATAACAGAGACCAGAAGTATTAATCACACATTGATAAATTCGAGATATATTTATAACACCGCATATTTCTTCTTGCAGGTTTGAAGATATGGCAATGAAACGAGGCACAAGAAACAGTCTGGAGCCCGAGCGGAAGATGTGAAGAGCCATTCATGCATCCACACACTCATGTCGGAGATACTCACAGGATATGATTCACGCGAAATCCGATGAGTGGAAATTACAAGCACAATCCAATCTTTTGAAGGTGCCAAATATATGTTAGAAGGATGCCACGTGATGGAGGCGGGAGTTTAGAGAAGTGCACATAGACGCCATTCATCAATCATCCTCATGCCACGTAAAGATGGTTGGTGACAGGTTCCATATGTAGGAACGCGTCGATTTGAAAGCCACGTTTTCCTCTCATCTCATTCAGGCTCGTATTTTATGTGGGAGGATGATTACGAATATATTGATTTTTGGTTATCCTTTTCATAAAATCAAACTATAATACAAACGGATAAAAGTGCGGTTATGTGTTGTGAAGCGGTGTGACTTTCTAAAAGCAACCGCATGCCTTTCACTTCTAATATAAATGTAAGATTGTAAAATCAGAGAAAAAGAGACAGAGCCCGTGAAAAAATTTGAAAAGAACATTGATATATAATATTTTTATTTTTAGCAGAGGTATAAACCTTGAACAAAGCTCGTAAATTTGTCTGAGAGGCAACATATATTTTTCTTTGCTGAGCGTTGATACAGATTTATCGGGTTGATCATCCCAGGAGCGTCCCCGATTTAATTTTGTTTTCAAGCACAATCTGTAAGAAAATCTTAATTTATTTGTGCAGACTAGAGTTGTTTATTTTATTCTTCAGTTGTGTCCTTTATTAGTATTTTAATAATTTCTATAAATATTTTATTTTTCAAATAAGTGGATTAGATTAATATTGTATTTTAAAATTAATAAACGTAAATATTGTGACATATTTATTTGTTCTTTTATTTACGTCTGGTTTGTCTCCGTAAAAGAGTTAAAGTGCATCCCGGATTATTTTAAAATTGCATTAATATATTAATTTGTCGCATCTGAATTACTATTTTATTTATAGTTTAAATTTATTAAAATTTTATAAAGTTGTACATTCAATTATTGAATATAGATTCTGTTTGCCCAATTAAATTAGACACTGGTCTTTATTTGTTGTTTTAACGTAGTTATTTATATGCTGGCAATTGTTTATATCTTGCTATTAATAAATATATTATATTCATTTATAATTATAAATTTATTCTAAAATTATTCATATAATCACATAATTGTTTATTTTTGCAATACAGAATTTGAAACGTTATAGAATAGCGTTGTTAAGCGATACATTATCGTTGTGTAAAGTTGAAAGTTTCCTATCAATTTGCAATTCAGGATCCTTTCATTGCGTCGAAAAGTTATACTATTCTGCTATAAACATCCTGGGTTTGAGTGTGTCAATTCAGGAATAGGTGCACCCGCCTTGGCCTTGCAGAGCCAGAAGTGCAGGGAACCGACAGATTTATATCACTTGGTTCCGTCAAGTTGGCCACAACCGATAGGGCATTCAATTGGCAAGATTTGAATAATTCCAATCCGTCAGTTTTGGGAACCAACAGGCAGATTTGTAATGTCCTTTTATTTGCAACACTGAGTAAGATATTTTGTCAATAGTTAGATAAGATTAAGTTTGCAATTAGGAATTTTTGTGTTCAAAATAAGGCAGGTGAGTCTTCAGTGGTTAACTGGGCATGTCTTTATGTTTTCCAGTTGAGCAGTGGCTGGGACTTTCAGTTAGAAACTTGAATGGTGGAGTAAGGCGCCGTGTTGGTCTTGCATATGTCTGTTAACTGCCCAGTTAACTGGCTAGTTGATTGCCCTAACTTGAGGGATGGATATGTTAATTAGCTGTCCATGAATGAGTGAGTTGTTTTTTGAGTTAATTGCCACCGATTCAGGAGGTGATTCCCATTGATTGAGGAGCTCATTTGGTATTGGCTTATAAAAGGCACAAGGGAAAACAGAATTGACAACTTTGAGAAGTAAAAAACTAAATTTGGTTTCTGCTGCTACAGAAGCTTTAGCACTTGGGATGAAAGCCTCAGGTGGTTCAACTATTCTCTTTGGGATGAAAACCTGCAGGAGACAATCAGGGGTGCAGGGCAACTGCAGATTTGTGCACAACAAGGTGACAGCAGGGACATAGCATGTCTAGGACTACCGTTGTGTTCAGTTTACATGCTTTAGACTGTTCAAGAGCTTCAAAGGAGATTAGTTTGTATGCTGACAGCACCTAGTGAGTTTTATCAGATTAGTAGTGTAGTTTCTATTGCTTGTGTGTGTTTTCAATTAAAAACAAATAAATAAAAGAATGTTTTGTTGTTTGAATTTTTCTGAATTATATTCTGTGTGCAACTAGTCTAGGACATCACATTCAGCCATGATGATATCATGTTCATAGCCATTAGTAGTAGTATTATTGCAATACAGGAATAACAGTTTAAGCAGGTGATGGTGTATGGGAGTAGCTTTAATAAAGGATGTCAACATTTCATTGTTCCATTCTTAAATAAAGATGTCGAATTATGGGAGACTGTATAGTATCCCCAAATTGGTGGCAAATCTATTTCAGAACATTTGACTTAAAAAAAGTTTCACAGCTTTATAAGCTTAGGAATCCATATTAATTTGCATTCAAATGTTTTGAGTGAAACAGATATAGACTTGTGTCTTTTAGTTGTGAAAAATAGCATTACAATTTACCTATTCTAAGACATGCCCTTTTTAACAGATCACAAATTTGTTTCTACAATTCTACTGAAGTTTTTTTCCTTTTGGCAGATTGAATCAATAAATGCAAGTTATGGTCATGGAATATAATTATTAACAGCTGTGCCGAAGTTATAAACTGGAAAAAGAAATTAATGATAATTTGAATATTCCTTAACTGTGATTACTGTCCAGGATGGCATGCATAATAATTTCAAGCTTTTTAAAAACTGTTGAATCTGTCCAGTGACAGCTTGGGATGTTCCCAGCTGGATGTCTGAGTGCTGTTTCTGGGCGTACAAGGGATATTGGGTAGAGCCTAGAGACATTTCCAACATGTCTCCACATCCTTGAAATGTGATGGTAGGAGGATGACTGGAAAATCCTTGGTGATGTGTCCCATGTATCCCTAGTTTTTCCATAAGTTTGTGGTCAAGACCTCATACTCATTGGATTTTGTTCCTGCTGATCAAAATAGGCTTTCTAGAATTTGCTTATGATTTTTTTACTGTAGTCACATATTCTTATTGGGAATCCCTGGAGTCAATAAATGTTGTCATTAATAGTTCAGCATAATGAATAAATGAATGATTGAATTTTAATGATGTCCACGAGATCAGGCAGTCTAATAGACCAAGAGGCACAATTTTAACACATTCGCAAGTTTCTTTTGATGTTGGGGCTTCTATTATGATAAATCTTGATCAAGAAACCTGCCGTTTTGTGAGGCCTTGCCTCCTCAAATAGCTTGTTCAGATTGCTCACCGGCAAAATGTTTTCAAACTGAGCACGAATATCCTGGTACACTTCATAGTTGCAAGACTCTGCTAGTATTTGCAGGCCTCTCTAGTACTCGCATGATAGAAGGCCAGCCGAGTTACTCGTGGTATAACTCAACCCCAAGTTTATTGAAAACATGTGACACTTTTTTCATCAAAAAATTGTGAAATTGTGCAAGTTCTTGCTCTAAAATCTGGAAAAAATTGTCTCCTGAAAATAATGGTCCATTGAACGTTCAATATTGAAACACATTTTATCTAAAAGGCTTTTCACCTGTTTTGTTCAATACACCAGGTGAGGGAAGAGAAATATCCATGGTGTCCCCGTGAGCATGCTCAATAACTCTTTTGTATTTTCATCCTTGTTCACAGCAGAAATCTTTCGATTCTTCCTTGCAAGAATCAATCGAAAGAGAATGAATATGAGTATTGGAGGGATTTAAATTAATGAAAACTCAAATGGGATTTTGCATTATGGGATAAAATGGTTCCCAATAATATCAAATTATTTTACTTGTTTTAGAGTAATTTTATTTTTAATTTTATTTTGAATAGTCTTAAGATTAGTATCTCCTACATTTTAGTTTATATTAAAATATCTACATTAATTTTCTTTATATTTATATTTATATTTTCTTTAAATTCTGGTTTAAAAAATCTGTTAAATACTATATATTTATATATAATGTTACTGTTTTTGAAAAAAAGCAGCAGCAAGAGGGTGCTGGACCGTGGTACAATCACAGCACACTAGATACACATTAACAACATATTAATCGTATCCAGAGCACATAGCAGAGAAGAACATAACAGTAAGTCTACCCCTATCAAAAACCAGCTTAAGAAATTCAGAGCACCACCACCACTTATCATCAAAACCAAAATTACCATAGTCCAAAATAGGGTACTTAGCAAAAAAGATAATATCCATATCGTGCCACGCAGGGCTGTAATTAAACTTAACAGTCTTAGTCCTAAGGCTATAGTAGAAAAAAGTAAAAACAACCCCTGGGGATAGCATAGTTATCCAGATAACAACACATAAAAACAATCAGTTGCCTTTCGCCAACCGCTTCGACAACAGAATATCCGCCCATTCCTCCTAAAGGAACTTGAAAAGCTCCCGAGCATCCTCTTCCTCAACAAAGTTACCTCTAGACGCCTTCTCATGGAGCAGGCAGAGGGTGGTTGTGGAGGTGTGCATGACCTTGAGCACAAATTTGTTAACATCTCTGAGACGGTTGCTCAAAGCAGCCATTTCCTCCTTCAGCTGAATAACTCTCTTCTCTAGATCAGCAATTTGGTGTTTAAACTTACCCAACATGCCACCAGAGCCAACAATGTTTTTCTTGAGCCCTTCCACGACGACATTGCTCAGGTTTAGTAAAGGGGACATGGGGGGGAGGGGGGATTAGTTTTTTGTGGGGATCGGGGGGGAGGGGAGATTAAGAAATGGGGTAGGCAAGATGTTCTTTATAGGGTTCTGTGAGGCTTTGTAGAAGAACCTCCTTCAGAATTACTTTCAGTGCCCTTTTTGTTGGCAGACTCTGCCAAGGTATCCTATCTTTCCACCATATTCTTTATAGCCTTTTTCCCCCTCTCCTTAGCCAGTTTGTTAGAGCGACGGGTGTGACACTGCTGGGTGTCAACATTTCCCTCAAAATCAAGATTAAGGACAATGTTTTTAGCTTTTTTGCTAGGGCGGAGGTTAGGGGCCTCCGGGGTCCTCTCTCTTTTATTAACCCCTAGAGAATCTAAGGCGGAAGAGGCTTCAGAAGAGTCAGGGCTCATGTAAGTGTTTTTATTGCAGTGTTTTCCCATCGACCCAAATGAAGGAGGGAGGAGGCCATGATCCTGGGATGAAGAAGGCGAGGGGTTGGGCTGCTGCTGGATGACAGTAAGCACAAAAATGTTAGGCAGCGGGCAAAGGGCACCATGGAAGTTGTAGAGCCGAAACATTAACCCTTGGTGGAGGATGACCGACTTTTTTCCCAGGGCCTTAGCTTTCGCCACATCAGGAACATTACTTTCCATAGAGTGGAGTAAAAAGAAAGGAATAGAAATTAAATCCTTGTACCTAAGATGATTCAGGAAAGGAAGATGATAGTAGTAAAAAACACCATATCGACCCTCCAACGTGAAATACTTGATGATGATCTTGCACATCTTTGGCCAAAATTCCAAGAGGTTTTTTGCACTGTAGCTGCCTTGCTTGTAGACACGTTTCTCATCAGGGTCATTGAAGAATTGGTCCAACCCCGCCTGGTCAGGGGTTCTGTTGGTCTTCTTCCATTTATAACCAGTGATGGGGAGCCCAGCGGCTTTACCAATGACATCTTCATTGATTTCGAACATAATGCCTTTCACCGTGACTCTCCTTTCATTCCAAGTTGCCACAAATTGGTGGGAGATCGTCTCATCAAAACCATTCATATTCTCCATAAAGGAGAGAATTCCCCCTTGTAGAAATACATCACCATAGGGTCAGTTTTGAACTCCTCGATTTTGTCAGGCTCAATTCTATACCTGTCTCCACCCATATTCAAACCAGTGCCAACCATAGCATTGGGTTTTAACCATCATTGTGGGTCCCATTGGCAGCACTCTCTTCCTACCTAATTAGGCCTTGAGTAGGCTTAGGGAGTTGATTGACAACCCTCTAGCATTGTCAATTGTCAGACAGGAGACCAACATCAACCATGGAATCCGCCACAAAATTCCCTTCCCTGTAGATGTGGCTTATCTTGACCTCCTCAAGGCTGCCCAGGAGACCAAGGATGTCACTTAAAACAGTTTCCACTTTCCACCCAGCCTTGGAGTTACCTTTGACAACCTCAATAATGGTTTTGGAGTCCCTCTCAATCTCAAGTGTCCTGCTTTGAGTAGTGACCCCACAGAAGGGCCATACCTTTAGCTTGGTTAATAGTGTGATTTACCAGAGGACCATCAAAAGCAGCTTTTAGGTGCCCTTTGTAATCACAAATAATGCCCCTATAATGTTTTGTTTGTTTTATAAAATACATAAAATAAATTTGGAATATCTAAATTTTCACTTACTATTATATTCAATACTTGCAACTTAAATGAATTGCATGATTTTATTTCTCTAATTTAAAAATTAATGTAATGTCCCCATTTTGGGGTACATTATATTGTGCCATGTCATTAGCCTTTTTACCTTGGTCCTGAGGGCTAACCGTGGCGTGGCAGTGCTCCAAGAGATAATTGGCCTAGGTGGTTTCAGTTCCAGGCCAATCAGAGTAGTTTCTGTAGGTTTCCAAGGTACTTACTATTTATAGTAAGTCAACAGGGTTCAAAATTCTCGGCTGTTTAGTAGTGGACTTGGAGCACCTCACCGAGAGCTTTTTGGCGCGCTATCACACATCGGCATTCGAGCTCGTTTGGGCCTCCGTTTTAATGTCGGAAGTTTCCTCATTTTATTTATTATTTCACTTTATAACTCAACGGTCATTTTATTTAAAAAGTGACTTAAAGTGATTATAAAAAGACGAATTGGGAATATGAAGAGTCACAGTGGGGAAACTGAAGAGTCACAGCTGTAGCCATAAGAGGAGGTTGAGAGTCTCATTTCAGCATGCTTCAGTTTATGGAGTTTATCTCTCATTGAGAATTCGGGAAGCTTTAGCTTTCGAATCAGAATCCTGAGGATGGAAACCTTCAGTTATTCCTCGGTGGATTGAACGGAAACCCGATTCATCTCCGGTGCGGATTTACATCAGAGTTCGCCATTGTTTTACCAGGTTCTTTATCATCCAGTCTTACTGTTATTTGCCTGTAGTTCAGATTGGAATGTTATAATCTATGGTTTTGTATTGCTGTTGTAAAATACATACCATTTTCTGAGAAGTTTAATAAGATTATATCTGCTGGTTATTCGAATATATCTACTAGTTATTTGTATGTTATTGTCTGTTTTAAATCTGCTTGGGATATATTTGTGAGAAATCAGTAAATGGCCGGTTAGGGTAATTTCGGTGGTATCAGAGCCTAGCATTCTGCTAGCCTATGGGGTTTTTCTTCAAAATCAGATTTTCATAAAATATAATTTTAGATAGATTCTACAAGTGTTTCATCATTTCAAATAGCAGCTTTCCATATTGGGAGATTTCAGAGTTTGTATTCATAGAGCTAGCAGACAGCCAGCTTGCACAGTCAGCATTAAGAAATAAAATTAAAGCCACCTAGGTAGCATTCAGGCAGGAAGTGTCCAGACAGGAGGTTCACGAGATGAGGGTTGAGTTACGTTTGTTAAATATCTGGAACTAAAGCTCAAATACATATTGACCCCCATAATGTTGGTATTCAAAGGCTTATATATATATATTCATAAGCACACCACAATGTCCATTGATATGTGTATGAATCCACCCTAGACTGCAGTTGTAGAAAAGTCTATTAAATGACAAGAGACTGCAGAACCGAGCCATTACACCATCCCCGATCTGCTCATGTTCAAGCTGTGTTCAGTGCTCACGGGAGTAGCAGGGTAGTAGTTGCTAGGCATGATCGAGCGCTCCCCGTTCTCACGCAACCGACTAGCTAGTGGTCAGGCTAGCAACCTGGGTCTGTGCTGGAAGTGCACAAAACTGGAACATGCACTAAGCTAGGCAAGGCGTGCACGGGTGAGGAAATACGTTCAGGCTGCGGCTACTGAACATTCTCAACAGGTGAAACACACACAACAGGCAAGGCATTTTATGCAGTGACGTAGGAGAGAAGTGTGCATAGCCAAACTCGGGATTGTTGCAGGAGAAAGTGTGGGCACCTTCGGCCTTGGTACTGCTTACTCAGCTCCACTCCCTACATTATCACACGTAAACACCCAAGTTAATACGTTCAGGCTGTGACTACTGAACATTCTCAATAGGTGAAACACACACAACAGGCAAGGCATTTTATGCAGTGACGTAGGAGAGAAGTGTGCATAGCCAAACTCGGGATTGTTGCAGGAGAAAGTGTGGGCACCTTCGGCCTTGGTACTGCTTACTCAGCTCCACTCCCTACATTATCATGCGTAAACACCCAAGTTAATAGCGAGCAAATAACATGGAATGTTATTGACTCCAACCGTTGATTGAAGCTCGGCTTGAGAAAGGAATTCGTGGCATTGCAGAGATAGAGGAAAACAAAATGCATCTTGGCTTCACTGCTGGGAAAAGACATCACCCGTGTAATTGCCGCATCCTCATTGCATGATGGAGGTTGGAGGTGAGGTACAACGTGCGTATTGGGAATTCACAGGAAATTTTCGGGATCATTTCCTGAAGCCGCACACGTCTTGTTTGGACGCACAGTAACAGAGCAGCTACCCACTACGTGAAAATTGGGTGCGTTGTTGTAGTGCGAGCCCGTCCGTAACAAGGACTGGATGTGTTGTGATAGCAGTTGTTAAGGAAGAGACAAGTTTGTTGTTGGATTCGTGTGCACACCAGTTTGCCATTAGCCAACGAGTGTGTGTTTGGACACCCACGACAGTAGAGAGGTGACTGTATTCACGGTAACAAGAGTAGACGTCCATGTCAATATGCCGCCAATGGGTTTTAATTGCGTGTAAGAAGGCAGAGGGAACATTTGGGCTGTAAATTTCATTATAAAGAATACACTTCCATGTGATTCTTATTTATTCCCAGCCTCAGAGGTGGGTTGCCGTGATTATAACCTTGGTGCTTGACTATATTGTTGGGATACTAGTTTCCATTTTAAGGTTTGGCCTCGATACTCAAATCATAAACTGATTTATTGAAACAAAGACTTCATATTGGAAATCGCTGGGCTGAGGAATAATGGTGCGGGCAGTTCGTAAATTGCTGAAGGCTCTAACGTCTCAAGAATAAAGGAATTGACATTCAGTTTTTGGAGAAGCAGTTGTAAATTAATGAAGTGCGAAATCGGGTGTCATAGTGCTTGAAGGTAGCAGTCACAGCATTTGTCAAACAAATACGCAATCTTCTTCCGACAGTGATAGTGAATGAAAGCTTGTGAAGTTATAAACAGTGCTGCTACAATATACAAGAAGGGAACAGATGAACAATAGGTGAAAACAGTATTGAAAATATAAAACTGAATCTTCTATCCACGTTAGTGAGACTGGTTATTGTTCAAAATTTATTATTGTGCTCGGAAAATACAGTATGTATTACCTAAATACATAAATCACTCGAAAAATCATTAAACAAGATAGTTGTCCAAAAAAATAAAATCAGAGAACATTAGCAGTGACTTTACACATCCAAGCGTAATTACTGGTATACCGAGATAATAACCAGACATGGATATTTTGTGATAATGATACAGATTACACTCAGTTAAACTATCCTAGAAAATTGTTTTCAGAATGTGGCTTAAGACATTACAATGATACAATCAAATTCTAGAATAAAATATTTGGGGTGGAAAGACGTCTATTATTCAGAAAGAATCAAAATTATCATTGCAGTGCCAGCATTTCACTATTACAGAATCTGATTCAGTCCTTGTGTGAAACTTGAAGAACATTAGATCATGGATACCTTGGAAAGTCCAATATTCTCTAAGGAGTTCAATGACACATTCTATGGTGTGCAGCTCAGAGATATCCGAAAGGAAATGGAGTTAGACAATGAGTTATGTTGCCTTGGATGGCAATTAGAGGAGCAAAAATTTACTAGCAGCATGCTGGCCAAACGCAATGAAATAAATTCATCTCTATCCAAGATAGATCAAGTTGATTGCAGGCTTTTTAATTGGGCCATGCATCCCACAATGGTTGCCTTAGTGCAACGCAGATTTTTGAGTCATCCACTTTGAGATATTAGGCTTGTAGTCACCTCATGTCTCAGTGAGATCACTCGTATTAGAGCACCTATTATTCCTTACATCGAGCACATTTGGAGGCAGGTGTTACAGCTGATGGTTGACAGTTTAGATGGATTGAGATGACAGAGGTTCTACCTTTGGGAAGCAATTGAAAATCTTGGAGTTAATGGCGAACACCAGAGTTTTTAGTCACATGTTGAATCTTGGTTATGATGAAATGATTCAGCAATTATTTCGGTGTCTCCTAGACAATTTCAGGGAGCGTCATTCGGATGGGGTGAAGACATGCATTATGACTATCTTATCTTCGATCTTAGATGGTGACTATGACATATGCAAACAATTGCGATCTGAATTGTTGGCATTATGGGGAGGAGGAATAAGGAACACATCCACGACATATGAACTCTCAGCTGAATTAATTAAGCAGGCTGAAAGATTCATGAGTTCATTGTCTAAAAATGAACGAACATCATTAGACTTACAGGTTGCAGGATCTCCGGTGATAGGCCAGGACTTAGTAAGTGTAGGGCAGATTTGTTTCTTATGCCAGGAGGGCTGGTCACAGGGGCATGTTTGCAATATTGCTCAAGGAGAAGATAAATGGCAGCCTAGTGATAGAAACATTGCATTTGAGACTACCCCACTCTCGGGACATAGTGGTGAGTGTTCAGAACTCTACTTTGGTGATTTGGTGGTGGAGTTTGATAAATCCATGACTATAGGTTGTGGTAACTAGTTGGAGACCTTTAGCGATTCCGGTAATGATGAGGAATCATGTGACTTCTTTAGCAACACTTCACTTTTGCATCACATTGATATGGATGACCCATTTGGCAGTACATCTCGGGGTAACACTGATGAGAAGTGTCTTAAAGAGTCAGTTGAAAGTTAGTGATGATGCCATTATTATAGCGCTAGTTCACCATGATAGCACTCACCAGATCATTGATGATCTGTACAAGACAACTCAGAGAGATAGAGGGCAAGATGACATAAGGATTGGATCCTATACTGAAGATTTACAGGGGGTTAGGACAGCATTTGAGGATTGGAAATCAGAGTATTTGAGACTGCTTACAGACCGTGACCACCTGATACAGGTTGCCGGGACATATGCTGAGCAGTTGAGGAATAAGGAGGTTGAGGTCGATAAGCTCAATAGGGAGCTTAGTGCTACTCAAGGCACTTTGGAGCATACCGGTATTGCTCTCCAGGAGGTGAGAAATCAGATTGTGGTCTCTAGCCAGTACAGGGAGTAGGATGACAGGGATAGGTCTAAATTCTTTTAGGAGGCGATTCAAGAGCTTGACAGCATACAACAGACTTATGACTTGGACAATTGTCCAAGAAGATCTTTGGGTCACAAAAAGTTTCTTGATGAGTTAGACCACTTCCAGACGAGGGATAACTCCTTGTTTGAGATGGGTGCAGAGTTGACTTTTGACAATCCCCTCTTTGAGATAGATGAGGGAGATACTTCCCATTCCCAGGATGGGGATGAGGTTAGTTGTAGGGTCTGGGACCCAGGTGCAATTATTAGAGGTGAGCCTTGGTCACCAGGTTGGAGTAGCGGGATGAGCTCAGTTGACGAGCAATGTGGTTTGTTTACCCGCAGTCCAAGAGAGGTAGCTATGTTTTGTGGCATGATGAGTGATATGTCTTTTCTTACACTACCACTCGGTGATGATGTTGATCAGGTAGGACTTATTCAGTACGGGGTTATTGAGCTTGGCATGTTGGTTAGTGTGAATTTTTCACACAATGGTATACATTGTATGACTCCGAGTATTGAGAGACGGTTGTGGAACCCTTATGCTAATTTGGGGTTTCCAGTAGATCTGTTCAGTGCATCGCATGTTGGTCTTGCATGGGATGCATTTTGTTTCCCATTCAGCCCACCTATGGGGGATCTCCTTTTCCAGTTAGTGGATAGGGGTGGGGTGAGTGATGGGTTGAGCACGCTTCTCTGCTTGTAGATGGAAGCCTTATCCGACAGTCTTGACAGTTTGCCTCTTTGACACAGTTGTTGGTTCAGGTTACAGATCAGAGAGGCAGCGTTATGGCAGATGGAGACTTCCGGTATGTCACTCAGTATGGACATTGAGCGTCGAGATATTTCAGTCAGCTGGGGAAATGTATGGCTCTTTTTCTTGTGGGATCTAGGAGGGGCACACTCGCGGTTGGTTCTCATTTTTGAAGCTGATCGGCAAGAGTTTTGGGTTTCTCCGACATATGATCGTAGAGGCGCGAGAGATCCCAGTTGGGTTGAGACCTTACTTACAGATGATAGCAGCATAGGGTAGATTGATTCGATAGGTTCTGCAGTGATTTGGGATCCTGATGTTAGATTGGCTGTTGTTTGGTCATTGCATGAGTGGCGTCATAGATTGGAGCATAATGACTGTGTCAGTTTCACACGACAGGGTGGTGAAGCCGCTTCCCTAAGATTGGTTTGTGATCCAGGTATTGATCTCAGCATATAGATACCGATTGCTTGAGGGCAAGCAATCTTTGGGAAGGGATGATTGTAATGTCCCCATTTTGGGGTACATTATATTGTGCCATGTCGTTAGCCTTTTTACCCTGGTCTGGAGGGCTAACCGTGGCGTGGCAGTGCTCCAAGAGATAATTGGCCTAGGTGGTTTCAGTTCCAAGCCAATCTGAGTAGTTTCCGCAGGTTTCCAGGGTACTTACTATTTATAGTAAGTCAGCAGGGTTCAGAATTCTCGGCTTTTCAGTAGTGGATTTGGAGCGTCTCGCCAAGAGCTTTCCAGCGAGCTATCACACGTCGGCATCCGAGCTCGTTTGGGTCTCTGTTTTAATGCCGGAAGATTCCTCACTTTATTTATTATTTCACTTTATAACTCAACGGTCATTTTATTTAAAAAGTGACTTAAAGTGAGATTATAAAGAGAGGAATTGGGAATATGAAGAGTCACAGTGGGGAAATTGAAGAGTCACAGCTGCATCCATAAGAGGAGGTTGAGAGTCTCATTTCAGCATGCTTCAGTTTATAGATTTTATCTCTCATTGAGAATTCGGGAAGCTTCAGCTTTTGAATCAGAATCCTGAGGACGGAAACCTTCAGGCATTCCTCGGTGGATTGGACGGAAACCCGATTCATCTCCGGTGTAGATTCACATCAGAGTTTGCCATTGTTTTACCAGGTTCTTTATCATCCAGTCTTACTGTTATTTGCCTGTAGTTCAGATTGGAATGTTATAATCTATGGTTTTGTATTGCTGTTGTAAAATACATACCATTTTCTGAGAAGTTTAATAAGATTATATCTGCTGGTTATTCGAATATATCTACTGGTTATTTGCATGTTATTGTCTGTTTTAAATCTGCTTGGGATATATTTGTGATAAATCAATAAATGGCCGGTTAGGGTCATTTCAATTAAACAAATTATTTACTGTACATTTAATTATATAGTTATTTGAAAATTAGGATTTAATATTTCGAGATTAAATAATACAAAATAATTGAAATGATTTTGATGCAATAGGTTCTACTTCAAAATTACGTAATAATAGTTTTCCTTGAAAAATATTTACTATTTTAACAAATACTTCAGTTTTCATGTGGATATAATTTGACTTAGTAAATCAATGTGCATTGCTTGTCAAATACTCTTTCCTCACAATTTGATTTGGACGTGTTTTATGCAACAAAAATGCCAAACTTCCTATAGAGAGAAAATTTTACTATAATGTGTGTTTTTTAAGACTATTTCAAGAAATATATTTTCAAATGTTCAATAAATTTGCGGGGTTATTGCCGATTTTTCTTGAGTTTGTTGGCAAGTCCCGAGTTTTTAAAACTTTTGGGCCAGCTGAGTCATTGCCGAGTCTGAGTTTTTCAACTATAATACGCTGCACATTTATGATGAAGTGCCATTTAGTTTCAACCACCCCTTTGCTGCAGAAAATGCAAGTTTGCTCTTCCCAAACTGCCTCAGAAACTGTCCATCTGCCTGTCTCACATCTAAGATGATGAGAACAAGTCCTCAGCTGTGCAACTAAAACTTTAGCCTTTCCCTTAATTGCAGTCTTCAAATAGGCTTTTTCATCATGTTGTAATGCCCCCTTTTTGAAATGGATTTAAAAATAAATAAAAATATAATATGATATATTATGAAGTATAAAATTAAACTTTAATTAAATTTAATGAATGGTCAAAAGGCATGAAATAAAGAACTATGATCATTGAAGGATTAAAAGTATGAAAGGAAGAAAGGAATCAGCCAACCAATGAAAATAAATTATTCTCAAAAAGCAGTGATGAAGGGTTTCCACTTATTTCTTGTGAAGGGTTGCGACTCCTTCAAGAAATGGATATAAAGGGCAAACAAGTTCACCAAGCAGTAAACATCAATTCATCAATCGATCATTCAATCCATCAAGCAAGCGAACAATTAATCTATCAATCTTGAATTTAAGTGATTTACAAATAAGGAGGTCGAAACCCCTTTGAAGTTTCAAGAGATTTAAGGATAAAACCCCTTATTTATCATATCAAGTTTTGAATGGAAACCCAAATCTTGATCAGCCAAGGGGGACAAAAATCCTGCACGGTAATCTAATAAGATTTTTAAAGGATAAAAACCTTTGATTCAAACAGATTTGGTGCAGTTCCAAAGAATTTCAAGATATGCTTTATTTTTAGAATTATATTATGAATTATCAACGAATAGTATAATAAATTC
Organism: Chamaecyparis obtusa; assembly: GCA_027943335.1. NCBI lineage: Eukaryota > Viridiplantae > Streptophyta > Pinopsida > Cupressales > Cupressaceae > Chamaecyparis > Chamaecyparis obtusa. The sequence goes on from BSBK01007896.1 coordinate 59,229, forward strand.
ACAATTTTGACAAAGCCATTATCATGAAAGCACATTCCTAGCTACAAGTTTGAAGGAATTACAATAGAGAAAATCAAGATAAGTTCTATCTTTTGTACAATAAGAAAAGGTAAGCAAGGTAGATTGCTCCTCCTTTCCCTAATGCACAATCGGAAGGAAGATGACCCAATAGGTTCAAGTAGGACCTAAGTGCTGAATGAGTCAATGATCTTTTGCAATAATGATTTGATTGAGATGATTTAGAGGAAAATGATATGATGCAATATAGGAGGCTCAATAAGAAAATAGTGACAATTTCGGAAAAGCCAGACTGACAGAAAACAAACAAGAAGCTGTAGTGACCAAAAATGGAGACTCGAGAGTTGTACTAACCTTTAAACTAAATTTGAAGTAGATTTGTAGGGTGGGAACAAGAAGCTTGGGGCATTTTGTTCCTAGGGATTTTGCCTGATTTCAGTTGTAGACCTCTCGACAAATCTTGTACTTGCCAAATCAAGCCCCGATAGCCACGCCACTTGTACCTACACACATAAAACAAGAAGGTTGGATAGAGGGGTTTGCCTTGGTTAAATCTCTACTAGAATCAACCTTGAAATGAAATGAAAGAAACAAAAGCATGCAATCATATAGCAGAGGCTAGATCTGAAAAATAGAATGAATCATGACTTGATAATGCAAATGCTCCTTTGAATGTGATCAAATATGTTGATGCAATAGCTTTGACTTAACATGAAAACTCAAAAAGAAATCATGAAAGACAAAACCTTATATGATGGATATTGTATTTGCCACAATGTATGATTGAGAATGAAGAAGAATTGGATGAATGACGATGTGTGTGTATTTTTACTTGATTTTCAATGAGGGAAAGAAGCCTGCTCCATGAAGAAGAACATGTAATGTCCCCGTTTTTTCAAGCTCTTGGGGTTAGTCTATCATGTGACCCTCGTAGGCTGATGAGGATGGACAAAGGGTCTTTTTCAGTGGGCATCTACTTCAGGATTCAGTATGCTTTGGTTTGGCTTTCGTTTGGTGTCATTCGGACTTCATTTGCTATTGTTTTGCCACGTTTACTATTTATAGTAAGTTTGATGTTGTTCGAGAAGGACCCTTTCTATTTTTGGAAAGTGCATTTGGTCACATGGGAAAATAATGTGTGACTCTTATTTCAGACGGCATATTAAAAGGATAAGTATTTTGGGAGTTATTATTATTTTGGTGGCCAAATTATTATTAAATCATTAAATGACTTATCATAAAGTTATAATTTAACTTTATAATTTCACTTAAGTTGAGGGTTGAGTCATCATGGGAAGGGGCCATTTATTTAATTAATTCATGGAAGCCTAAGCCAAGGTATTAATTTAAAGTATTGGAGTAAATGAATTATTAAAAGAAAAAAAGTATATCTTTTTATCCCACATTGGTAAGAATTGTGTTTGAGCTCTCACAAGAAAGAATAAAAAGGGACTTGAGAGCTCATTCTAAGATATCTATTGTTCATTTGATGAAAATTTTATAAAGTTTCTTGGTTGTGAGAAATGGCTAGGGTTTGAGGACTGATTCCTGTCTTTGGCAATTTGAATCATCATTGATTGATGGTGAATTTTGCAAACTGAATTCTAGAAATTAATTCTGATTTTGTGAATGCAAATTTGGTGCTGTTGTATACCAAATTTGAAGAGAATTATTAAATTGCTGCTGTTACAGAGGTATACATAATTCTGGTTCGATTTTTTCAGAATATCTCATGTCCTTGGAAGGCTGTTGTAACTACCAATTTGGTTGTGTCTACATTAGAGGGTGGTGTAGCATATTTATAGAGCTATGTCAAACTTCAAGAAGGCTGCGTAATACTTATAAGGCTGTGGTTGTTATTGAAGGTTGTGTAACATCCAAAGAAGGCTGCGAATCATTTAACGAAGGCTACGATAATAATCTGGGAGGCTGCATTCTTCATTTGCAGCTGTGCTTTAATTCCCTTGGGCTGCGTTTCTTTTCCAGCAGTCATATGTAATTAAAGGTGCCCAAATTTACTTGTGAATGCTTGTAATAGGCAATTAATTTGATAGTTATTGTAATTTTGATTTTTTGTAAGCATTCAGTGGTGAATTAATGGTTATAGTTATTTATCAAGAGGTTAAAAATCTGAGAAGTATCATTGAAATTCATATTTGATGTTTATTAATTTCTATATATTCTGAAAGAAATTTAGAAGTGCAATTTAATTTGTGGAAAAAGTTAGTTTATAAACAAGAGCCAGCCAAGGCTCTTTACAGTGGTATTAGAGCTATTTTCCTGCCATCCTGTGAGGTCTGGACTCATTTTTATTCAGAAGTTTTTAAAAGTGATCAACACTTCTATTTTCTCTAGCCATGGATAAATACAGGAGATCCAGTTCCGGAAGTCGTCATAGCAGTAAGGGAAATAGAGAGGAATTAAATGCTTTAGTAGAAAGCGTGGAGAGACTTAGACTGCATCAGCAGAGATTAGCAAAGAGTTTGTCAGATCCAGTTACAGTAGACAGGGCAGCGAGATATATGTACTCTGCCTTTAGAAGGCCGACATCGAGTTTGCAAGGGAGAAGGCTGGAGTATTCTCCGATAGTAGTCTATGATGCTGATGTTCCTACATCTAGTTTAGCACCTGCTATTCCCATCCGCAGTGGTGGTGATGGATTTATTGCACAGGAGCCAGTGGGTGTTACAGTGCCATTGGTTGATAGCAGTGCTGAGCATTACCAGGTTGAGGCTCCCAGAGCAGTCACTACGGATTGCATAGAGTCAGCTGATGTTGCAGTTATCACTGAGGGTTCAAACTCTTTCATGGAGGGAGTTATTATTGGAGATGTCTATGTCAGCTGTAGTAGTGTCGCTTCAGTTCAGGAGGCACTTGCTTCCTCAGTTGGGACTGAGGCATGTACAGAGTCTCCCAGTGGTGAGGTTGGTGATTTGGGCATTACAGCGGGGTCAGTTGATGACAGCTCGTGCTCTAGCATTATTGGTGCACAGCTTGACGTTGAGTCATGTGTGCAGAGACACGTGTCTGCAGATGAGATTTCAGCAGGAGATGTGGGAGCTGATAGTTTAGACACATTTGATGACACTTTTGAGGATGCTGTGAGTTGCATTGGAGATGACACCCCCTGTGAGTTGTTGGGTGATGACTGTGAGGAGCGTATGAGCTCTGACAGCTCAGAGATTTATGATAGTAGTCGCAGTGTGGGATCAGTATAGGAGAGAGTGGTTTTGAGCTTTATGATAGTAGTCGCAGTGTGGGATCAGTATAGGAGAGAGTGGTTTTCTCCTGTGTTGAGGATGTGAGCATGGAGCTTCCTAGTGATGACACTCAGGATGGGAGTGTTGCAGTTGATTTGGACGACGTAGTTTCATGCCACAGTTCAATTGATTCACATGACGACATTGAGTCGTGTATGCAGCCAGAGTTAGTAGAGGAGATGCAAATAGATGATGTGTACACTGGCATTGCAGATATCTCCGATGCTGAGAGCGAGGATGATGAGTGTTGTAGTATTTCTGACTTTCTATATCTGACTTTGGGTGTAGATTCAGCGTTGTCATATGGTGATGGTGGGTTCCAAGATTCTGTGTTACAGGGATTCACAGATGAGGACAGGGAAGCTTATGAGTGGCAGGAGTTTGTTACAGCCAGGGCTTCCACTTTTAGAGACAGGGTTACTTCTTTGGTAACTCATGAGGATGTGTCTCAGGATCTGGACTGTCAGATGGTTGCAGAGGATGAGGTAGCTGGAGATTGTGTTGAGTCAGATTCAGTAGCAGCTTCCTCGGGGTTAGATGAGGACGTGTCTGATGCTTGTACTCAGTTTGTTGATGTGTACTTAGATGAAAGTACATAGAGAGACGGTGATCTTGAGGGGAGTTTGTTGGATACAGCTTCCTCTCATAGTGTAGACAGTGCATCTGAGGTTGTTCATAGGAGGCCTGTTGTGCAGAGTCATCATGTGACTAGCTAGTTGCGAGTTGATGAGAGAGATATTACTTCTACTCTCGAGCATTTTGATGCCACTTGTAAGTTGTTGGCTGTTTATGGTTTGGGTGCTCCTATGACAGATGAGTCCAACGGTGGTTACCTCTCATTGACAGAGATTCATTCGTTGCGTGAGGCTGTCAAGATTTTGAAACAGAATTACTTACAGATGGTAGCCGACCGAGATCACCTAGTGGAGTGGGGGAGTACAGCTTATGAGGCACTGATGGATAGAGAGGAGGAGGTGAGTGAGCTTACCCAAGAGCTCACAACGACTATTGAGGTGTTAGAGGACACTCAGCGGGCTCTTCAAGAGTCGCAGATCCAGTTAGAGGAGGTGACCGTGGAGTTGGAGCATATACGGTCCACACCAGCCCTAGAGAGGAGGAGGTGAGTGAGCTTACCCAAGAGCTCACAACAATTATTGAGGTGTTAGAGGACACTCAGCGAGCTCTTCAGGAGTCGCAGATTCAGTTAGAGGAGGTGACCGTGGAGTTGGAGCATATACGGTCCACACCAGCCCTAGACCCAGTTCGATTGCACATTGAGGTGGTTGGTGGTGAGTTTGCTCCTACAGTTGGTGTTGAGGAACATGATGTTGTGGTAGACACATCTGTTCAGGATATGGGAGCACTTGGTACGGTTGAGGTAGGAGTACCAGTGGAGTTGAGCTCTCAGATTGATTTGCTTCCATTAGCTGGGAGTGAATCCATTTCATCATCTCACATAGCTGATAGCATGGGACAGTTGGCTGTGCCACATTTTTAGAGGGATCAGCTGTGGATTGCGGGGGAGCATGTTGACGCTTCCACGTATAATTTCTATTGCACCGAGTCTTTTATGGAGTATTTACTTGAGAGTGCAGATGTTCGACAGGATTCTTATAGTGTCTGAGGGTACCCTCATCCGAGGCTCTTGTGCTATTCAGAGGTTGGCTGGGAAGATTGTGGAGACTCTTTCTACTATGCTTCCCTATAGGGATTTCGAGGTTGGGTTTGTTGAGAGGATTGCTCAGGTACCTACCCAGCCTACAGTTATGCGGAGTCAAAGATTGGAGCCATCTCTTGATTCCCAGTTTGGTAATGATGAGCCATTGATAGAGATTAGGGCTTCTTACCGGCATTATACGGTGGGGTATGCTCATCATTTTTCTTTTGACCCACAGGTGGAAGATTTGATCTCACGCAGGGGTAAACCGGCTTCAGTATCTTACCATCCATTATGGGATGGATTAGCACCATTGTTTGCAAATGGATTTGGCAGTTGCAAGTTAGATTACTTGCAGTATCCACACACTCAGGATTGTTTATCAGATGACAGAGTTGATAACAGTGATTCAGACACATTTGGTCATTGTTGTTTTCCCAGTGCAGTTGGGTGTGAGTGCCGAATAGACAGGGACTCAGGTTTTGATAGAGTTGATGTTTCAGTTGGGTTGAGTTCCACTGAGTTGTTTCCTGCATCGGCATCTACAGTTGGTCTTCAGATGATGTTTTCAGTGATGTCAGTTATTTGGGTGTTGAGTGCAGTTTCTTAGATGCTGTTGTTGGTACTTTTGATGCTGATGATTTCTTTACAGGAGTTTGTTGATGATAGGGACATTACACATGACCATCCTTGGGATCCAGGTGGGCGGTGATGTTGCTTTGTTTTTCTTGATTGCTTGAGGACAAGCAATCTTGGGAAGGGAGGATTGTAATGTCCCCGTTTTTTCAAGCTCTTGGGGATAGCCTATCATGTGACCCTCGTAGGTTGATGAGGATGGACAAAGGGTCTCTTTCAGTGGGCATCTACTTCAGGATTCATTATGCTTTGGTTTGGCTTTCGTTTGGTGTTATTCGGACTTCATTTGCTATTGTTTTGCCACGTTTACTATTTATAGTAAGCTTGATGTTGTTCGAGAAGGACCCTTTCTATTTTTGGAAAGTGCATTTGGTCACATGGGGAAATAATATGTGTGACTCTTGTTTTAGACGACATATTAAAAGGACAAGTATTTTGGGAGTTATTATTATTTTGGTAGCCAAATTATTATTAAATCATTAAATAACTTATTATAAAGTTATAATTTAACTTTATAATTTCACTTAAGTTGAGGGTTGAGTCATCATGGGAAGGGGCCATTTATTTAATTAATTCATGGAAGCCTAAGCCAAGGTATTAATTTAAAGTATTGGAGTAAATGAATTATTAAAAGAAAAAAAGTATATCTTTTTATCCCACATTGGTAAGAATTGTGTTTGAGCTCTCACAAGAAAGAATAAAAAGGGACTTGAGAGCTCATTCTAAGATATCTATTGTTCATTTGATGAAAATTTTATGAAGTTTCTTGGTTGAGAGAAATGGCTAGGGTTTGAGGACTGATTCCTCTTTTTGGCAATTTGAATCATCACTGATTATGGTGAATTTTGCAAGCTGAATTTTGGAAATTAATTCTGATTTTGTGAATGCAAATTTGGTGCTGTTGTATACCAAATTTGAAGAGAATTATTAAATTGGTGTTGTTGTATACCAAATTTGAAGAGAATTATTAAATTGCTGCTGTTACAGAGGTATACATAATTTTGGTTCGATTTTCTCAGAATATCTCATGTCCTTGGAAGGCTGTTGTAACTTCCAGTTTGGCTGTGTCTACATCAGAGGGTGGTGTAGCATATTTATAGAGCTGTGTCAAACTTCAAGAGGGCTTCGTCATACTTATAAGAAGGCTGTGGTTGTTATTGAAGGTTGTGTAACATCCAAAGAAGGCTGCGATAATAATATGGGAGGCTGCATTCTTCATTTGCAGCTATGCTTCAATTCCCTTGGGCTGCGTTTCTTTTCCAGCAGTCACATGTAACTAAAGGTGCCCAAATTTATTTGTGAATGCTTGTAATAGGCAATTAATTTGATAGTTATTGTAATTCTGATTTTTTGTAAGCATTCAGCAGTGAATTAATGGTTGTAGTTATTTATCAAGAGGTTAAAAATTTGAGAAGTATTATTGAAATTCATATTTGATGTTCATTAATTTCTATATATTCTGAAAGAAATTTAGAAGTGCAATTTAATTTGTGGAAAAAGTTAGTTTATAAACAAGAGCCAGCCAAGGCTCTTTACAGAACGCCTTGAATGCTTGAGAAGAAGTCTAGATCTTGAATGCTTGCCTTGAAATCTTGGACTTGAATGCTTGAACTTGATGATTGCTTGATAATTTTGATCATGATTACCAAAATGAGGAGAGATAGGGTGTTTATATTCTTTTTGCAACATCTCAGGGGTTAAAACTCAAGCAAGCCCACTGTAAGTTCTAATATCCCACTAAATCATCAATACGGGGCCCTGGATCCAATTTTAGCCCAAACCTTGGGGAACAAAATGCCTTGGGTGTTTTGTACTTAGGAGAGTGAGCTATGGGGAGGTTGGGTAGATGATGAAATAAGAGGCACAGTTGATTGCAAGGTCAGGATAGAACATGAAGGCCACAAATAGTAACATAGGGCCTAGGTGATGAAATAAATTATTGGATTGGAGTAAAAATAGAGGAGCACACTTAGAAATAAAGGCTTACCTCGATTTTAAACAAGATTGAAAGGGTAAAGGACCTATATTTGAATTTAGTTGTCCATTAAGTACCATATGAAGTCCTGTTATGGACAACACACTAAGATGGGTGCTAAACAATCACAAAATTGTACACACATGTCAGGGGCTTACAATTTGCGACATACATCTTCAAAAATATTTACAGAAATATAAGTTGAATATTATTTGAAAATTTCTTCATTTTGGATAAAGTTATATTTATTAATATAATGCATTATCATTCTAAGTTGGAATTCCTGGTCTAGGGCAAAAATTAGGAATGCTATAGAAAGGGACAATACAATGTTCCTGCCATAGGGTTGAACTCTTTGATATAGTGTACTTTTTTACGACCAATCTATATTGTTCACCTAGCAGTCTTGAATTTTTCTAACACAAACATTTTTATCTTTACGTTAGTATTAGGACATTCTTGCAAATTAATGTCCCATTTACTCATGCACTTCTTGTTTTGTGTCATTGAAGTCTTCGTCCTATGGTCTAATTCCTTCTCAACCATTTATGCTCATGCAATGTTTCCATTTTCAAGTTCTCTTGTAGTGAAGTTGTCATTGACTTTCTGGGTTTCTGTCAACTTGTTCAGATGGGTAATTTGATGTTACCAACAAGCTCAAAGGGTTTAGAGGAGTAGTATGATGATTTTAGATGTTTTTTTGGTTTTTGGTTTGGGCTCCAAGATTCTTGGAGGGAGCATCTATTTTTAGTAAGTCATCCAATTAGGCCCATTTACCATCTTTCATCATCAAGATCACTCCTACATAGTCAGATTTCAATTTCAATGCATTTTGACCATTGTCACTTATTAGGTTTATTATCGAGCTATATTTAATTAATTTCACAAAGGTTGTCATTTTAATTAAATATATTTATTAGGCACCTCATTGTTTTGGCTTGCCAGAAAGAGGATGGAAAGTTTTAATGGTGAGATGATTAAAAGTGACTCTAAGAGCCGGAAATGTTTTAAAAATAAATTATATCACTTTTTGGAGTTAAAAGGCTTAATAAGTTAATAAGGTGATTTATTTTAATGGATGGGCTTTTATAATTTAATGTTACATTGGGAGTTTAAAAAGGGAAGTGATTTTTATTAAATAAAAGGGAAAAAAAACATTCTTGAAAAATAGCAAAAAAGCAAAAAAAAGTGCTTTTTGAAAAAAGCAGCCAAAAAGCTATAAAAGGAGGATTGGGGCTCTCATTTGGGGTGATACCAAGTTCAACTCCACAACTACATAGGGTTTCCTCAAAGAGAAATATCAAAAATAATAAACAATATTAATCCATATGCACTGCTCAAAGTTTGTGAGGATGAAATCCCTTACAAGCAATATTCTATTCGTTGCTAAGAGACACAACTGGAAAATATCTTGGTGATTTCATCTCAGAGCCCACAGTTGGGCATATTTGTGGAGTTTTCGGTTTTAAGAGAGGCTTATTGCATATCAGTTTGTAGAGGCTGATCAAAGAGGAATAAGAGGAAGGGTTTGTTGTTCATTCATTTCTTTTGCTGGCCGTATATTGCTAAGGAGGGAAGTGAGCTTTCTAGAGCTGGTCAGCTAGGGTTTTGGTGTCTTCTTCAGCAGTTTGGGGGCGCCTAGAGTGGGAAACTGCATTTTTATAATCTTCTTTATCATTGCTGGAGTTTTTTGAAGTTCGACATCCATTTTGGGATTGATAGTTTGAAAATTTTATCAATAGATCAAGCTATTTCAATTTGGCATTTTCTGGGCATGTTTGAATTAGATATGTAATGTTATTTGATGATTTGGGTTGTTCTTACTTTTGGCAAAAAGTGTATTATCAGATCAGAAATAAAATATGGAGTTTTGTCAATTTTTTGAGTTGTTAAATTGCTCCAAGTTACTTTACTATCCGCACTTTGTTTATCATGTGAAAACCATTGCAAAACACAAAACAAACAAGAAAAAAAAGCAAATCAAGGCAGCATATTACAGGTCAGTTATGCTTATCCGTGTTTTCAACCTTTTTTAAGTTGCCTAGTAAACAAATTATTATTGATGCTTCCATCAGAAACATCCTTTTTTCAGCCAAAAGGATCTCATAAGGGATCGTTGATCTGACTTTAAGACTACTAGTGATAAGATGCTTTTGGATTCTTTCTAATTGTCTCCACTTGAGGCTCAACATGCAACTCCCCTAAATCTCAACCATAGAGGACAGCTAGTATGACCAACAAACCAAAAAGGGTTTTCTTGGTTTAAACCCGTAACACTTCTTTTCTACACTTGTTTCCAAGTAGGGTAAGAAGCTCTCCATCCTCCTGATATCATTTTTATTCTACAAGTTGTTGTGAGGTTTTCACATCATCGCCCCAAATTTTGGGGACCCCCATTTTCGATTTCAGCTTGACCTTCTTCCTGTTTTCGATTGTCCGAGCCTTAGTGTTTTTTGTGAGATTTTGGATAAATGTTGTCGATGGATTGAATTGCTTGAAATAGAGTTTACTTGCTAAACGATGATTTGATGTTAAGCTGAACTTATCTCTAACCCTCAATTTCGATTTTGGGCTAACAATTTTCATTTTGTGCAATTCAATTTAATCATTTCTTGGCATTTTTGTTATTTATCTTCGAAAATCTGGGCTTGTCAATTGGAAAATTGCTTGGAAAACAATTAATTGGGTTATAATTGATTACAACTTTGATCATCAAAGAAGTAATATTGGGCTTTGATTTAAAATCTACTTTGAAAATAAAATTGGCCCCCTCAACTTCGAAAATCTGGGCAATTCATTAAAATTTGGGCTAAAATTGTCTTAATTTCAATTTTTAAAAAAAAGGATAAATTTGGATAATCCATCAATTGGCATTAAAAATAAAAATTTGGGATTAAATAAATTAAATTCTAAGCCTAATATATCGATTTTTTTTAAATAAAAAAAAGAAGAAAATATAGCCTTGGTTATTTAAAAAATTGAAATTTAAACATCTAATTATATCATTTTTGGGCTTGAATTTAATTTGGAAAATAAGAAAATCAGTTGCCTTAAAAAATTAAATAAAAAATCAAATATCCTTGCAAATTTCGAATTTAATAGGAAGTGAATTTATTATTTTGCATTGCATTTAATATTTCCTATTAAAGTCGTCCCTTAAATGGCATTTGTTTAATTGTTTTTACTGTTTTCGGCAGTTTGGTGGAGGGTCGGCCCTTAAAATGCCTCCCCAGGCCGCCTATATAGAGGGGGGTCTCCCTCCCTCTCTCCACACTCAGAGCTTCCGCAGTCCAAAGGAGCAGTCCCGAATTTAGGAGCAGAGGTGCGAACTGGAGCAGGGAGCAGTCTAAGTGCAGCAAGGAGGGCAGTGAAAATTGTATAAGTGCAGATCCAAAAATCAAAGGGAAGCCAGCGACATTGCCTTGCAAGAGAAAGATCCAAAAAACTGGAGCAGGGGCGAGATTAATAGCAGGCAGGCCTGTAGAGGCCCGAAACTAGCCTTGTGGAGGGCTCCCGAATTCATAGCAAGACGGCCTGTAGAGGTGCGATATCAGTCAAAGAGAAGGCCTTAGAGGACAGCAGGCCTGATCTGATGTAAGGCATCAGATAGTGAAATTTGTGAAGTGAAAAAAGTGAATTGGTGAGGTGATTTCAGAGTTTTGAGAGGTGAAGTTGTATTTGTCCCGAGGGTTTGAAGTCCAAATTTGTTAGAGGTGATTTGACTAGGAGCAAGGTGTTGTGGCTTGGATAATTCCTAAAGGATCTCAGATTGGGATTGAGAAGTTAAGAGTGTAGTTTTGTCTTTTAATCTATTTTCCTTAGTTGTTTTGTCTTTTGGTCATGCGATTGTTTGGGTGGCGGAGACAAGTTTTGTTGAGAGATTGTAAGATTGGCTCATTAAGCAGATTTCTCGATTGTCGTGATTGGATTTTTCCCTTTTCTTGCTTGCTATGAATCACTCCATAGCAGATGCTAGTACAAGCAAGAATCCAATGGGGACTAATACCAAAATAGCTGACAAGGAAGATATGATGCCCAAGACCATCTTCTCGAAACTTAAACGAGTCCGAGACACTAACATCAGTACCATTGACATGATGCAATTGAGGGATAGGTTGAAGAGAGGCCAATCCCCTATGGCGAAGAAGATATACAAGTCTGGAATTGTGCAGGCTGCCGCCTTTCCTCCTACCTTGCCTTGTCCAGAATTGATCATGGAGTGTGCTTCCCGATTTGATATTGCATCCAAGTCCATCGTCTTTGATGAGGGTAAGAGAATGTTGGCTAACATTGGGAATCAAGTGATTGAGGAGACATTCGGTATAGCCCAGTAGAAAGGAATGATAGTAGTTTTGATGAATCAAGCAAGCAGGTTCTTTCAGGATAGTCAAGATACCTACTTTGCTTTACTCAAGCAAAATTGGTTACATGAAGGAAAGAAGGGAGTTACCAAGGCGTCAAAACTCACCAGGTTAGATTTTAAGTCAAAATATGGAGACCTCATCGTCCTCCTCAATCGAATCATGGGCTTTGCCCAGGGTGTGCATTTTGAGACTTGGATGTACTATTTTATCGAAGGCATTGAGAATGGAAAGGAAAGGTTTGATTGGGCAAAAATCATAAGTGAAAATTTGGAGTTGCAGCTCAGGATGGCGCAAATTCAGAAGCGATTCCACTGGGGTCCTACCTCTTTTATTTGATTGCAAGATTATATGAGCATCCTGGACTTAAGGCTAGAGGGATAGTTGGCAATGGACCCGGACAGTATTTGGTGCATGAGTGCTACCCACAGCTTCATTTGCACAACACCAAGGATTACAAGATATTTTATGATGCCTTCGCCATGAGGATGGTAAGGATACTGCAAGGGGCACCTGCCAGGAGGCTCTCACTAGAAGCAGAAGCAAAAGTCAAGAAGTTTGGGAGTTGGTTCATTCAGTTTCCTCAATTCACTTATATTTGAGTGGCTGGGTGTACAACTTGTCCCAAGAGGCTTCCAAGGTACCCACCCGATAAGATAGTTTTGCTGGAGTTGGCTAGACAACTTGAGCAATATGATAAAATGATGAAACAGAGGGGTGAGACAGGAGTTACCTTCTCACTCATGATAGGCAATGAGAGTTGTCCCAATTCCACCGCCTTTGCAGCTGCAGGAGAGGAATTAGAACAATATCACCTGGCTTGGTATAAAGCAAGACAAGGATTCGATCCCCAGGGTCTAATCAAGGTGGCTCGAGGAGAAACATTTAGGCATATCCCTACTTTGGAGGATTTTTGGGCCAATGCACAGGATGACTTTCATGTGAGGAAGCTAGCTTTCTCGAGGTTATCAGTGGACATGAGGAGGGCATGCAAATGGAAGAATTTCAATATTCCGGATTGTTGGAAGAGGATGAAGAGGTGCTAAGAGAAGATTATAATACAGGAGAAGGAGCAGAGTTGGATCCGGTTAATTGGAATGATCATCAGGATCCATCTTTAGAGGCAATTAACAGAACAGTTGAGCTACATACTGAGTGGTGGTATTACAAGAAGCTTAGGCAATTGCAGAGTCATAAGGTACGCCTTACCTATGAGAAGAAGCAACAGGAGGAGACTCCTACAAGGTCAGTTGGACCTCAAGGTGGTAATAGTGGTCAGAAACAACAGCAAGCAGTTAAGAATAAGAGGAGTTTGGAGGTTGAAAAGAATAAGAAACATCCTGAGCCTCAAACAAAGAAGCAGAGTACAGTGCGATCAAGAGAAAGTGTAGCTGGGGCTCGAGGCCAAGAGGTGGATATAGGAAATCAAGGGGCGACAGTAGAGGTGAGCTCTAGTTCAGAGTCAAGTGGTTATAGTTATAGTACGGAGTACTCTCCTCTTTCAGAGAATCAAGTTCATGAAGATATGGCAGCCACTAGTGAAGAGGGAGATAGGCCTATTGATATTGAGGCTCCATCAGATGAAGATGGCAACCGGGTGCCCAAGGCCGTTGGTGAAGGTTTGTTACCTGAACCGAATCCAGATGTGGGGAGGTGCATTGCACCACGTTGGTTAAGACAGATGCTGATGCCAAGGGGCGAGGTTATGGCCATCCGGACAGTTGAGGATATTCAAGGGTTAGCGGAAAAGGAAGGTGATGTCGGACAAAGACAGATGGCAGGAACAGTGGCAAGGGTAATCAGAGATGGCAGTGATGGTCACCGAAGGGTTCAAATTGCAGTTCCAAAGGTTAACAAGACAATGGGTGAAATTGTGGCCCAGGACTATGAGATAGTGGAACACAACGAGGGTAGAGTCACGGATGATATGGAGTGTGTGGAGGTTCAAGAAGGCCTTGCTTCGATAAGGGAGAGGTTGAGAATAGCAAATGAAAGAAATGCACAGTTGGAGTTTGAGAACAAGTATTGGAGAGACAGTCAGCCTATCCAACAGGTGCATCCGACAGCTCTTCCACAATGCAGTGGGAACAATCAAGAAGTAATATCCGTCCAAGAACAAGGAACTAGAAATTGGATCAGTTGTACAATTCAAGAGGGGCGAAGATTCATGCCTGCCTTTATCTCTACTTTCAGGTCATTGGTGTCTCTCAGGGACAAATTCAGAGCATTTGAAGGAATGTGGAAGGATTTCCTTCCAATTCGTGACATGGCCATTCCTCGATTACATGCAACTTTGGAGCTATCAGAGGGATCCTTGGTGAAGGCCAATTTGATTAACGAAGGAGGAAAGAGTATTATGGAGTCTTGGTATGTTACCATGACTAACAAATTGAGGTTACTTGAGGAAATACAGGATGAAATTGCACAACACGGTCCAAGCATCGACACTCTCATTTCAAGCATGTTGAGCGATGCGGGGATTGCACTTGATTTTGAGGACATCAAAGAAGAGGATTGTAATGAGATAGAATTTGGGTCAAGATTGGATGAGTTGGGGAAGGTTGTCATTAGAGAAAAACAGTTGGACCTCCTTGCCTCTCTCAAAGCCTTGATCGAGTTTGCAAAGGATGATGAAGAGGAGAATAAGAAGACACTACAAGCAACAGAGAACATGGTGAGCACAGCTGAGCGCAGGATGAGGCATACACCTTGCCCTCCCATGGAGGAAATCAACAACATGTTAGCTAAGTTCATTGCTTATGCTAAAAAGATGAAAGAAAAGAATAGAATTGTATTAGAAGATCATTTGATGTAAGCCCAAGTGGCAAATTTTCCTTTCTCTTTGGGTAGGATAGGTGTCTGATTCTGATTGGCTACCATTTTGGTGCCTTCTTATTGGTTACCACTTTTCTTTTTTCTAATTGGTCCATTGATGAGGTGGCATCTTCTCATTGGCCGGTGAGGTGGTAACCCTAATTAGGGTTTCTGGGATTAAATCTGGATCGTTGATTTTGCCTCTTAATCTTGGCCACTCGTTGTAATTTTGAGCCTCTATATAAGGCCATTTGATATCATTTGTAAAGGGTTGAAGAAAATTGTTGCATAATATAATACCAAAATTGCTTCTCTTATCATTGTTGTGTCTTGCATGGTGATTAAGAACACTTGGTGTTATTGCATGGTTTCTACTTCCAATTGTTAGAGATAGATGTCATTTCAATTAAGTTGTTAAAGCATTTTCATTTTCAAGCAAGTGTTAGAGTAAGAGTAGTAATAGATGGTTAATTGTATGGTAACATTGGTAGATGTTTGATAGGGATCTTATACTAGGCCACTAGCACCTTGGCGGCTTGTCAAGGAGCCTTGTGTGGTAATCTAGTCTTCTTTCCTTAGAATCATTGCATCTGTGGAGGTAACACCGCTGGTATGCCTTCATTAGGTTGATTCCCGTCCATTTGCCAATCTTTCCATCCTTAGGAGTAGAAGTAATCAATAGCTTAGTAGTTGAAGTTGAGAATTAGAAGTTGGAAAGTGAAGTTTGAGAGTTTGGAAAAGGAAAGTTGAAAGTGATATAAATAGAGAGATCATTCGAAATGGTTGCAAAAGGCTAGGAGTCTTATCGTCATCATAATAAGAATTGAAACCTTTCCAAGTGAGCAACGTAAGCCCGCTGAAGTGATTACCAGCAAATCACATTTATATAACTGAGTTAGTATCCACAGGTGTAAGGAACCTTGGAGTATTCTTATATACTTTTCAAGAGAGGGTTGAGTGTTTGGTACGCCGTATCAAGTATTTCAATTGCTATATGTTATGTAGTGGTACAAAACTCACATCAACACAAGTCTCCCAGCTAGGCCTATTTTAAAATTAATCCCAAGGTACTTGTATTCTTGTAATGACCCATTTTAGAGCATTTTAAAATTTTTTTTCCTTGAAACAATAATTCTAAATCAATTATATCTATAAACATAACATTTTTTAAATTGACAAAATTTTATCATGATATTTAGATTTATGACTTCTCAATAAATCTGAAAAAAGAATTTATGTTGATTTATTGCAATAATTCTCCTTTCAACCATCATGATAATGGCTTTGTCAGATATTATGAATTCATTACATTATTCATATTAGTAATTCATGAAAGTAGTGATGAATTGAGAGATATTATTAAGTTTGCAAGATTTTGGGGAAGGCGGAAAATGGAGGTGCAGATGGGCGCGAGCTTTGTCTTGTGCCCTAGCTGCATTTTCTTCCCTTTTTTCATTGCATGGGGTTTTAGGATGTGTTGGTTGTTGTAGCATGGGGTCTGTTAGGGATTTTTTTTGGTTTTTGTCCAGGTTCTTGATTTTTTTTTGTGCATGGGGGTGCTTTTTCTTTTCATGGGTGGTTGATCATTGTGTATGGGTCTTTTTTAGATGGGGAAGAGTGATTTTTTCCTTGTTTGGGCTCTTGTGGGAGGGTTTATCGCTTGGTAGTTTAGTGGAGAATGCTTTCTCTACTTTTTAGCTCTTTGGGCTCTAGTTTTGGGCTCACTGGACGGTTTGTAATTTATTAAATCTGTCAATTTGTGAGGATCTTAAGCAGGAAGATCCTTCTTCATTGGTGCATACAACATCAATGGATCGTTTAAAAAAGGTTTCCATCAGTGAAGGTTCTTCTTTGAAGGGATCACCTAGAGTCAAGAAAGTGAATGGTTCTTTGGAAAGAAGCCATGATTGCTCGATTTGGGTGATTCAATCAGGCTTTGTTATGGCTGATGTGAATTGCTTGAGTAATCATGCGCTTATTTGCAAGTTTATGGGGATGCGGGTTTCTATGCCATTTTTTGAATCATGGGCTTGGCAAACGTGGAATCGTGAAGGGGATATGGTGGTTATGTTGGCAAACAATAATTACTTTATGGTATTTTTTTCGTGCTTGACGAATAGGTTTGGAGCCTTTGAGGGAGGAACTTTTATAATCAAGCGAGTATGTTCATCAAACCCTAGCATGTGGGTTTGAACTCTACGAATGAGTTTCCTTCAAAGGTCCCTATTTGGGTGTGGCTCCAGAGGCTCCCACTAGAGTTTTGGAGTAATGACATTTTTCATATGATTGCTCTTTTGTTAGGGAAGTTGGTAGGCCTATCACAACAAACAATGGTTAAAAAGGTAATCTCTTATGTCTGAATCTTTGTTGAAATTGAGTTGAATAACCCTTTGCCAGATTCCTTGGAAATTTGTTTAGGGGACTCTTCCGAGACTCAACAACTTGATTATAAACCCCTCCCTTTTCGGTGTTGGATATGCCATGAGCATGGGCACTTGCAAAGGAAGTGCTCTAGATTCACCCATGTAGTTGCTTCAGCCAATGTTTCTTCTAATCTTGTTCCTAAGGTTGATAAAGGAAAAGCTCATATGTCAGAAGAGGCAACAAATAAGGAAGGTTTTATCCTTGTGAAACCCCACAATAAGGGGATAGTTTAAAAGAGGACTCTTGAGGATAGTCAAAGTGATAAGTGAGATTTTAATTGATTTGATGCCTTGGAAGATTTGGCTTAGGAAGAAGGGGTTTTGGTTGGTTTGCTTTCTGGGGGTGTTTCTTTGTGAGTAGTCCACTTGAAGCTCAAGGAGAATGATAGTCATGTTTTGTCTTGAGATGGTATACAAGGAGCTCAGATGGACATAAATCGACATCCTTTGGGTCTTGGTGAGTCAATGCAAGCAAGATGAAAGAAGTGAGAAATGCTTCAACCCTGACTAGTCTTGCCCCTCGTTTGGAGAAGGAAGTTTTGGATTCCAAAAAAGCTAGTGGGGTTTCACCTAGTTTAGGCATACAACATAAGTCTTAAAAGGATGTTCTAGAGAAGAGGCTCCTAAGGTGTGACATAAGAAGGATTAGGAAAAAGTAAGGGTTGTGAATAGAATCCCTTAACAAAAGGCTATTCATGAGTTGATTGTTTCTCATTTTCCTGAGATTGTTTTTATTCTGGAAACTCTTATTGGTAGATGGTATGCTTAAAAAAGCTTCTAGAATATGGGCCTGTGTTCATGGCCAGTGCATTGGGGTTAATGGTAGTTCAAGATGTGTGGCTTGCCTACGACACCCTCATAAACTTGCCCCACTTTGGTAGATCTCTAGTATGTCTATTTTTGTGGCTGCCTCAAGTTCAAAATCAAGTGAAAAATTATTATTTTCACTAATGTGTATGCTCCAATCGATCTTCTTGGAAAATCTTTGTTTTGATCTCAACAGAGGTGATCATTCCTTGGCTCCTTACCTCCTCAGTTCCTTGCTAGAGATTTTAATGCTGTTTCTAGTTTGGATGAGAAAAGAGGAGGCCCTATTAGTCTTGAGCCTTCTATCGGGATTCTAGACGGAAAGTACTGCATGAGTGGCTGATTGGAGGTTTGGATGAGGTTTGGGATGAACTTAGTAGGATTCTAGCTAGGAGTGTATGTAATTCTTTGAAGGGAAGAGATGTTCTGCTTGGGGCCCTGATCCAAAGGGTTAGTTCTCAGTTGCTATGTGTTAAAAGGAGCTAGACAGGCAAATTATGGGAGGGTTGGTGCTCCTTGGTGGAAGTAGTGTGAAATAAGCTTTTGTGACTCAAGTGTAATTTCTTTTGGTGGCAGGTTGTGCAAAACAATTGCCTCACTTGGGAGAATCTTAGGAAAAGAGAATTTCAAGGGCCTTCTATTGTTCTTTACAACAATAGATAGACATATTTTCTTCCAGTGTTCCTTAGCTAAAGAAATATGGCACCTGTGATGGGGAGCTTGGAAGCACGTTTGTGTTTATGCCCCCTCTTTGGTTGAGTTTAGGGCTAGTCTGGGAAGGTCCCTAGCTAAAACCTTTTTGTATATAGCTTGGGATATTGGCCCCTCCTTCACTTTGTGGCAACTTTGGTTAGAAAGAAATCGTAAGACCTTTTAGAATAAGAAAATGGTAGTGCACCAAGTGTGGCGGAAGATTATTAGCATGCTGTAGGAGACCTTATTGACAAAATGTGATCTTTCTGCTATAGTGGACCTTGGGGAAATGGTTGTAGTCCAAAATGTGAGTCTAGGTGGTTATGGTACTGGTTATTCCTTGTTGAGGAAAAGTCGGCATGCCAAGAGGAAGATTCAATGCGATGGTCGGTGGTCTCCTCCGCCTCAAGGAGTTCTGAAGATTAATATTGATGGATCTTTTAGTGGAAGTCTTGGGCATGTTGGTATTCGTGGTGTTGGTAGAGATAGCTCTTGGGCTGTTTTATTCTTCTTTTCAATGTATAGCGAGGAGCAAACTAATAATTTCATGGAGGCTCTTGCTATTGTCTTTGCTCTTGAAAGAGGTTGTGCCCTTGGCTGGCATAAGATTATTTGTGAATCATATTCTCAGGTGGTAATATATATGTTGAATGGGCAGAATTTGGATGAGATTAGTTGGCTATTGGCTTTATTGTTGAGACAGATCCTTAGTCTAATGGATTCCTTGGATTTGGTCTCCTTTTGTCACATTATTCAAGAGTGGAGCAGGGTGGCAGACAATTGGGCTAAATTGGCTTCTGAGAGACTTGATGGTGGAATGTCAATGAATGAGGACATTTGACCCCGGACTGCTTTCACATGTTAGAGAAAATTGTTATGGAGGACTTGACTGGATAGCTGGTGTCCCTTCTTGGGGTCCCTTTTGTTGGTTTGTTGTTCACTTTCTGCTGGGCTTGTTTCTTTTTTGGCTTTGTAATGGTTCTTGATTAATAAATTTTTACCCCTCTTTTAAAAAAAAAAGATTAGTAGTTCATGACATAATTCTGAAAATCAATCATATCTTGAATTCTTTGGAAATGCTTTCAAATCTGCTGAATCAGAGGTTTTTGTCTCTAACTCAGTAGTGGCAAGATTAAGGGTTTTCATTGTTAACTTGCTCAGAGTATTTAAGGGTTTTCATCCTTCAAGGCTTACCAAGATTTGGGTTTTTGCTCAAACTTGATAAGGAGAAATAGGGTTTTCGTCCTTAAGTCTCTTTATGAACTTGGGAGGGGTTTCGTCCTCCTTATTTGCAAGTCACTTCCTCAAATTCAGGATAGATTATTTGATTGAATGAATGATTGATTGATTTATTGCTTGATTGCTGAATTTTTCGTTTACTTGATTCCAAGATGAATCACTGATTGGTGGCTTGCTTGTCAATGAACTGATTTGCCCTTTATATCCATTTCTTGAAGAAGTCACTATCGTCAATGCTTTCTTTTGAGTATAATAATATATTTCCAAATTGATTGATTGGTTGGCTGATTCCTTTCTTCCTTTTATACCTCTACCCTACAATAGTTACAACTCTTAATTCCAGAACTTTTGACAGTTCATTAAACTTAATTAAATTTTAATTTTAGATTGTGTTTTTTTATATTTTATATTTATTATTAAATACCATTCCAAAAAAGAGACATTACAGTTTGCCCTGCCTAAGATTGCTTTTCCTCAAGCAATCACAAGCTAGGATGCTTTCTTAGAGATACTAGGATCACCAAATCAACCTTGTCAATTTGTTGTACCTAGACATTGATCCTCCATGTGATGTAATTAGCTTTTGCTGCATTACTCTGATATAATATAGAATTTGGAGATTTTGTACCAAGTGACGTTTCTTTCAATATCTTGGTTATGTCCAGTTGTGTACTACCATGATGTCCCTGAAGACTTGTTAAAGTACATCCCTTGATAACCATGTTACATTAATAATAAATCCTTTTTATAATGTTAATTTTCTCCAAGGCTGGAAACTGCATCTATTCATGACAAAATCTTTTCCATAATGGACGTGTTCTTATCACATCAAATCTCATTGCAGCCTAATTTCAAGCAGCTGCAAATATGATTTCACTAAGAAGAGTATTTCGTGCTCTTAAGCACCTCATTGCAAAATTTGTATGAGTCATAGACAATAGCAGCGTGTCAGATTGATGGCAGAAATCCTTAAATCTGTTATGGATATTCCTGTCTCTTGAGCTTGTTGTCAGATTGGTATACTTATCTGTTTCGTTATGCTTGACATTAACTATTGATGCCTGCAGAACTCTATACATGTTTTCTTTTACTTCTGCACTGATTGCAATTCCTTTTGCTTTATTTCAGGTTTGTATCTTCATTCCCGTTGATCATCTGATATAGAAGAGTGGCTTTGTTAATTGCAAGACTTAGAATCAATAGTAAACTCCAGATCATAGCAGCACCCTTGCAGACTTTAGTTCGCACACAGAAAGCAACAGCACGCACACCTTATCTGATTATTTGTATGGAGGATGCTACCCATAAAATGAACACGTACTTCAGGTTTCTCCACCCAATATTCAATGTGAACCAGTTTGACATTTTGGAGCCATTTCTCTCTCTAAATATGAGAACTTCCAGATGCAATGCACTTGGATCTGGCTTCACTGCATGTAATGTCCCCTTTTGGCTTAACATATAATTAAATAATTAACAGCATGCTTAATTATTTAATAAGCCATTAGTGTAGTTATTTAATTTTATTCCTTTAGAAAAAGATACATCATTAGGATAATATTATATAATTACTAAAGTGACTTAATAAAGTGAGAAATTAAATAAAGTCACTTTAATTTCAAAAGTGGAAATAAAAGAAAAGGAATTGAGAAGGCAAGAGGAAATGGAAGACCAAGAGACATTCAGAAGTTATAAAAAAGCATTGAGAGGATTGTTAGAGATCATGTTGAGTTTATCCATTTCATTGATTGTAACCCTGTGGGTTCTTGAGATTTGGGCTTTGTCCATCTCAGCCTTCTTGAGGACAAAATCCCTCTTGAAGAAGACTAGCTACGATAGTGAAAGATCTGTGTAATGTCCCCTGTCTACTTTTTAGACCAGTTTAATCATAAATTGCCCCAATTTTTAATATACTCGTACTGAATTACTTAAGATGTATTGATTTAATTAACGCAAGTAAGAACTATGTATATATCCATTAACAGATTAGAGATCTTACTATCCATGACTATTAAATTCATTCTAACCTTATTATTATTTCAACTTGAGAAGGATTGTTAAAAATGTAACCAGGTTGCTTAGATACCAATCTCAATAGGTTTTCCCTCAAAGTTTACAGATCCAAGCCCTTAAGCCTTTCTTGGGTCTATGCCCGCAAGGCGCTTAGGGTCACTGATCCCTACCCTATCTTGGGAGTCATCCTATTGGCTGGATTTATACAGGCTTCTCCCTAGAAACATCTTTATTCTCACTACCCAGTTTAATGATAATAAGGTTGGAGCATGATTTTATGCTTTTGTTTTCCTAATGATTATTAAGACATAATTATAGCTTCACGTAAGACATGGCATCTCTATCGACCAGTGTCAAGAATTCATACTTGTCTACAGTGTGGTTATGAAGATGTATGATTCTACCGTTCTTGTGCCTTAGACTTACTATCTAATTTCTTATATATCTTAGTTCTTTCGTCTGCTATTTTCTAGATTGAATGTTTTGTTCATTTCCGTCATGTCCTGGAAGTGTTCGGGCATGTTAATTTATATCTACAAATGGTGATAAGGTGCGATGCCTAGGGACATGTCTCCCTTGTATTCCTCAAACGCACCTCTTCATTAGTTGTGACTAACCTGCGTTGGCATGTTAGGAACCGTCAGCACTCGAACGTCATTTGCCTACAGTCGAATCCTTTCCTACGTGGCTTAGTCGCTCGTCTGCTTCATCCGCTTGTTGACGGGAACCCACACACTCATATGTGTGAATGTTTATTTATTAATAATTGTTTGTTTGTATGAATTGTTCAATATTGGTGAGTATTTATTTATTAATAAATAATTATTAATTTTATTAATAATAATTTATTTATATATACAAATGACCAAGATATGATTAATGTTTAGTTTATTTATTAGTAATTATTTATCTAATAATCGATTAACCATTCAATTATTTATTTAATAACAGCAGTATATCCTTTTAGTCAATTATGTAATTAATTTATTTACTAAATACTTATTATAGATAGGGGCTATCACAATCTGCTCTGGCTGGTGTTTGCTGAAGATAATACATAGATCTGCTGATGGTGTGTGGAATACCAATCCTTCTATACATCTTGTATCTTTGATTGGGAAGTTTTTCTATGCGTCCAATCTTTCTGTAAGTTCTGTGGCTACGATTGGAAGATAATTCTGTTACTTTTTTGAAGGTTGTAATAATTTATCTATTTTTATGGCAATATTCATAATTAATTTCAGATCTCTATTTCAGTTTGATATTATAGGATTTTCAGTATAATCTGTTGGATGAATAGAAATCAGTTTTTGTGCAAATTGTTTGTTTAAATTCCTGTGGAACATTTGGTAAAATCTGGAGCAAATATCCATAGGAGATATTACACTGCAATACATTCATTAGAGACAACTGGCAATTTAAAATATTTAAGTCTGCATCTAATTTAGGCTGAATTCATGCTTTAAGCTGTGAAGTGGTAAATAATAGCCGCCTTGGGATGATTCTTTTTCGTTTTCCTAGTTCAATCAAATGAGTTTCTTCCTCCCCCTGAAGAATCTCCTTTAGACTAATGGCAGTTTGAACTGAAATAATCAAAGTCCATTCCCTTAGTGCGAAATTTTAAAGGCCCATGCGAATGATGGGTGCCAAGTTTAGTCTTGGTTTAATTTTGAAGTGGGGACATTATATATTTCTTTGAAATATAGGAGTGTTAGCATTTAGATAGGATTGGTAGGATTAGGAGGAGAATGTTGTTCCTTTTTGTTTGCAGGTTGCCAAGGGGCACAAGCAAGTAGACTGGGTTTATAATGTGTAGTTGTTTGCAGTTGGTGAATTTGAAAGATTGAAGGAGGGAATTTGTACCACACTAGATCTAGCTACTCTTGATTTCACCAAATTTTTTATTGTTTAGTGTGATTCTTTCAGGAATGATGTAGAAGCAGTTCTCATGCAAGAAATAGGCCCATTGCTTTTGAAAGTTGTTAGTTGAAGGGTAAGAATTTTCAAACCTATTTATGAGAAGGAAGTGTTAGCTATTCTTTGTGTAATCAAATAACGGGGGCTGCTTGTGATGGGTAGATACTTCAAAGTAAAGATGCATCGTAATAGCCTAAAATATTTCTTGGAGCAATGATTATCCTCCAAAAAGCAATAAAAATGGGTCGCTAAAATGTTGGGTTATGACTTTGAGATCGTCTATAAGAAGGAGGAGGAGAATGTTGTGGTTGATGCACTATGTTTAAAAAGGATGATAAGGAGGCATTATTGTGTGCCATTTCAATATTACATGTAGATTGGGTTGAAGAAGCAAGATGTCACTACATGGAATCTCATTCAACAGTTATGAAATGATGCAAGTAGCTCAAGGGAGGTTCCCTGTGATATAAAGAGAGGTTGTTCTTTTGCAGATTTCCACTCTCGAACAAAATATTTTACAAGAGCTCCATAGTTCTCTACTTGGGGCTCATTCATGATTTTTGAAGACATCAATGAATCAAGTAGGATTTCTTTTGGGAAGGGTTTAAAGGTGATGTTTAAAAAATGTAGCTGAATGTTTGGTATGTCAAAGAAGTAATGGTAGGCAATTAAGACACATGGTCTTTTACAGCCTTCGGTTATGACTTTGAGATCATCTATAAGGAGGAGGAGAATGTTGTGGTTGATGCACTATGTTTAAAAAGGATGATAAGGAGGCATTATTGTGTGCCATTTCAATATTACATGTAGATTGGGTTGAAGAAGCAAGATAAGAGTGGTAGCAAGATGTCACTACATGGAATCTCATTCAACAGTTATGAAATGATGCAAGTAGCTCAAGGGAGGTTCCCTGTGATATAAAGAGAGGTTGTTCTTTTGCAGATTTCCACCCTCGAACAAAATATTTTACAAGAGCTCCATAGTTCTCTACTTGGGGCTCATTCATGATTTTTGAAGACATCAATGAATCAAGTAGGATTTCTTTTGGGAAGGGTTTAAAGGTGATGTTTAAAAAATGTAGCTGAATGTTTGGTATGTTAAAGAAGTAATGGTAGGCAATTAAGACACATGGTCTTTTACAGCCTTCGGTTATTCCTAGCTAGCAGTATGAAGAGATCTCTATGGATCTTATCACAGGTCTTACTAAGTTTGAAGGTAGAGCGCTATCAATGTAGTAATAGATATACTTATCAAATATGCCCATTTTTTTGCATTGTCCCATCCATTTGCAACTAGTAGTGTCAAAAACACATATGGCAAAATGTAGAAGTTACATGGTACTCCAAAGGTTGGCACAAGTGATCGTGATCATAGTTTACTCCTAATTTTTGTACAGATTTACTGTCTTGTTTGGGTACACTATAGTTCATAGTTCTTCAGACTATCTCAAGCCAAATGGGCAAATTGAGATATTCAATGAATGCTGGAAGGGGTATCTACATTGTTTTATTTTAGGTAAGCAGTTTTAATGGGGTGCTTGGCTAGCACTAGTAGAAAGGTGATACAACAGTTCCTTCAATAGTGTAAAAATGACTAGGCTATATGGAAGATAACAGGAATCATCAATAACAAGTACTTACAGGTTTAAGGAGAATGTGGCCATGACACAAAATTGAATGAAACAACAGGTTGACCAACATTGTAGCGAAAGTTATTTTGAAGTGGGAGATTGGATTTATTGAAGTTGCAACACCATATAAGCAAATGTTAGTAAAAGAACAAAAAGAAGAATAACAAGTTCTCTTTTAAATATTATGATCAATATTAGGTTTTATTAGGTTTTGCAGTAGGCATTGTAGCATACAAGCTGGAGTTTCCTCCAAAAGCAAAAAATGTTGAATTTTTCATGTCTTGTGTTTAAAGAAGATTATTGGTCAACAGATCCATGCATGAAGAATGTTTCTTGAGCTAGATGAAGAGGGACAAATCATCTTTGATCCTAAGTTAATTCTAGTTATGCACAAAGAAGTTGAGGACTAGCACAATCACAAAACTTCTACATTAAGTGGAACATTTGTTTCTGAAGATGCCACACGAGAAGATGAAGATTTTGTGTAGAAGCATCCACAATTGATCAACATTGAGGACAATGCTTGTGTGAAGAGGCAGCCTGCCACACCCTTAACTTACATAGGAAGAAGTGGTTAGTTTATTGGAATCATATTGTGAGTTTTGTTCTTATTGAAGGTGTTAGGAGGTTTGCCCCCTTAAAGTGGCTTATTATTTTCAAGCATTATCGAAGTATTTGCAGCATATTTCTCATTATATTCTTTTCTTGTGCAAGTTATTTTATTAGAGTAGAACCTTCTTGCCCTTGAATCTCGCTTCCCCTTGAGTATCAACATCCATGGTTTGGGTAGGCAATGATATGTTGGATTGTGTAGTCTATATTGGTATTCTCTTATGTCTTACCTCCAACACCATGAACTACCTAGACTCTTTGACCTTCTTAGCAAGGGTTATTTTTTCACATCGTTTTAGTCTGTATCCACGCATGCACAAGAAATGAATGTAAACCCTTTTGTAGTTACCCATATATTCCTTGTGGCACAAATGCAAGCAAGATTCTACTTCCCTTGATTTTTTCCATGTTTTTTTTTGGCTGTTGAGAATTGCAAAGGGGTTCTTTAGTATTGAACAGGCCCTTTGCATAAATTTTTAGGAGAGAAGAAGAGCATTCAAATGGGTTATTTGAATCCACAATACCTGCAACACTCTCACACCTAGAAGAAACCCTGTACTTCTATAGTTTTTTTGTTGAATCTATGTGGGTTGTATGCTACTTGAGACTGACATACGCTTTCAATAAAATTCTTAAATTACCTGAAGTTCATTCGGCTGCAATGGAAATTTTTCTGCAACTATTGAATCTGTAACTTGCAAAATTTGCTAATAATAAAAATTTTAAGAGGAAAACTTAAACTGGGCAACTTTATTATAAACTCAAAGGAATAGATCACCATGAAATTGCGAATGGAAAGCAACTGTGTTTGTACATTGTTTAGTTCAGTGACAGTTGTCAAATATATAAGCTTATTCTTATGTCTTTCTTTTAATATTAAAGAAAAAAATTCCAATCGATTTGAACCAATTTAAAATATTGGGAGTTTCTATGACTTAGGCACATGGAGATCAAGGGTACAGAATATTCATGGTTACCTTTAGTAAATCTGGTGAACCATGCACTTGTTTGAAAAACAATGTCAAAAAATTGTAGTGATGCTTGTAATTTGAAGCTCACTATTGTAAGAGTATATAAAGACATCTTTTGTGGGTTTGTTGCAGGTAGAGGCTGCATATGATACACTGCTTATGAAAAGCTTGATTCAGCGCAGAGCAGGAAAAGTTGTAGATAACAGCATTCGGTTTGCTGATGTAAAACTATTAGGTAACTCAGGTATTGGTGGAATGCCAGAGTGGCTGAAGAATTTGCTGAAGAATGCACCTGTCAGTGTTGAAGCTCCATCTGCCAATGATCTAGGCATACAAACTGGGGTGTATGGAGCTCTAATGGCTTGGACTCTTGTCAATGGAGTACAATATTCTTCAGGAGGGCAATTTTCTAGTGGTGGGGCTGATGTACCTGGTCTGATTTTAGCTACTGGGTTTGGAGCTTCACTTTACTTTTTGCGAAAGAAAAATGTTAAACTAGGTGAGAATTACAGCTATGTGCTATTCTTTTTTTTAGCTATAATATATAGACATAATTTTTGTTTCGACACAAGGTATTAATTGTTTTAATGCTGTAATGATATATATATATATATATATATATATAGAAGAATGTAATAACTAACTTACACAACGCAAGTTACAACTGATGTAACTTCCTGCCAAATTAATAAATTTGCATGCACACACATTCAAATGTGCTAATTTCTTCAACCTTCTTCTTATTGACTCCCCATGATCCCTCCAAGTCTCCATGACATTCAGGGAATCACTTGGCCTGTGGGGACATGTCCTTGTGGAACCGAAAACCACATATTTTACTGAATATTCATCAATGATCAAATTTGTCATTTTTCTTCTTTGTTTGCTGATCTTTTAACTCAAGCTATTTTACATTTTTTTTGGACTGCCTGTATCTTGCTTTTTAATGTACATGGCTGTTACGATTTGAAAGATGTTAAAGGTAATGTGATTGTAACTAATTGTTCCTAGGTGTTTTTCTTGTATGCAGGAAAGGCAGCTGTAATAACTGTTGGAGGTCTTGTGGTTGGAGCAGTTCTTGGGGGAGTAGTGGAATCGTGGTTACAGGTAGATGTGGTTCCACTATTTGGTATTAGGTCACCTGCTGTGGTTGTGAGTGAGTTTGTGCTCCTCTCGCAGTGGTTGTCTTCATTGTACTTTAGATGAAAGCTAGTTCCTCTCACACGATGAAGATACAAATATGGACCTTATCATCAAGTCTGGTTTGGAGAGCACCAGGCTGAGAAGGTTCATGCTTATGAGTGATAGTTAATCTCTTCATATTAAGAGGACCTAATCTATGGTTTGGAATGGCTGAAGTCATTTATTTGTACATAAATCTGATATGGGATTCATTTTATATGGCTCACAAAAGGGTCACTTGGAATGTATAGCCTAACTGAGTCAATGTAAAATTCATTTATTTTGCAACTGTATTTTAGTTTCAAGTGCCAGATGCAGGTATGACTTTTCATTTGCAGGGTGATTTTGCTGTGTGCTACATATGCAAACAATGAAGTCGTAGAGTGCATATGTACAATCTTTGGAAATTCAAAATCTTAAACGTTTTATAAATTTTAAAGGAAAAATACATTTCCTAAATAGTTTACACTTGCATCTGTTTATCCTTAATGTTTTTGGCATCGCTACTCAAATTTTATATGTGAAAGTTGTTGCAAACATAACCTCACAATATATTATGCATGTCCTCTCACACTAAATGTGAACAAACCAGTGTTTTTCCAAGTTTAAATGTGAATACAATGTGCTGTATTTTCAATGACTGCCTTTCCTCTTATAGGTTTTGAGGGTTTTGAGGAGTTCGCTTTAAACAAGTAACAGTAAAACTTAAAAATAAATAAATTATGCATCAAATGTAGTAGGCCTTCCAGTCTTGAGAAAACGGGATGTCCCCTCCATGTCCCTAAGTTTCCAGGATGTCTGGCATGTGGGGATGTCAACTGGACCACTGGAGATGCATCTTTGTGAAACACTGCGATAAACATGGTATTTGGGGCTACTTTTTGACCATGATCCTATAATAGCCATGTATTGCCATACATGCCTTTAAAAAAGAAAAAATCGAACTTGAATTTCATTATACTGGCAAGTTCTTTCCTCTTGAAATTCAATGTACATCCATGAACATGATGAAGAAAAATTAGTTAGACCACATCAGAAAACACTGCGATAAACATGGTATTTGGGGCTACTTTTTGACCATGATCCTATAATAGCCATGTATTCCCATACATGCCTTTAAAAAAGAAAAAATCGAACTTGAATTTCATTATAGTGGCAAGTTCTTTCCTCTTGAAATTCAATGTACATCCATGAACATGATGAAGAAAAATTAGTTAGACCACATCAGATGGTCTAATAGTGCAAATTTTAACTACATTCATTGTTTGTACAAAAGGCTTTGAGGGAAATTATAGTTTTATAAACGTGTAGTAGTTGACTTTCAAACTCGTTGCTAGTGGTGCCAAGAAGATGAGATTAATAACACGAGAATAACAATATGACAATAAAATGATAGCTCACAATCCTTCAATTAAATGCTAACATTCTAAAAAAAGTAGACATTAATCCTTGGAATTCCAAAGTTTTCAGAGTACCATTGCAATATTGCAAGCCTACCACTCTGTGTTGCGTAAGGAATAGATAATAGAGGGGAAATATTGAAAATTAAGTCAATGGAATCTCATCTTGTCTAAACAGTCACAATAGGTGACTTGTTCATTTTCTTGAATTTGTACCTCTGAGACCAAGTGTGTACACTTGATGGAGGACCATCTCAGGGCTTGAGCAATCGAAATCAATAAAAAATATAGTTATTTTGTTTTTCTGTTTTCTTAGGTTAGTCATCATAAATTGATCATAAAACACCTTGGGATAGAATATAGTACAACCCAGCAGTAATTATTAATTAAAATCTCATATAATTGTAATTGGGTCATCATCCTCAGACTTGGGAAGAGAATCTTGATTTTCTTTTCTCCCCCTTTATAAATCATGTAAATGAGGTTTAGTTTGTGTATGATGTCTCATTGTGGGGGTTACATTGTAAGGGCGAATTTGACTCATTTTGGGAGTTTTTTAACCATTGCAAGAGAATCTGTAGCACAAAGGCCTCCCACTTTGGGGGAGTTTGGATGCGTGTAAACGTGGGCGAAGCAAGGGAAAAAAGGAGGGTGTGAGAAGCAAGTCTTATGGAGGAGGTAAACTTAAAATATTCTTTTGAAAAAGAAGGGGAGATGTCTTCTAGAGCGGATTGGCCAGGCCATTAATTGAGTTGTGTTCGTGTGGATGTTTGGAGGTAGTCAATTTGAGGAGTTTTTCTAATGTTTCTGTAAGTTGGATTATCTTGCAAAGGGAAGCTCCCAAAAAATTTTGGGAGAAACTTGGTCAAACGTTTCCCAAAAATTAGATAGAGGCATTGCATGTCATTTTGCAAGTCTGTTGTTTAAGGAAAATTTAAGATTCATGTGTAGAGACGAGCCTTGTAAATGTACATGACTATAATTTTTCTCTATTTTGGACATGCTTTTGTAACTTTAATATGTGTTGTCCTCAATTTTGAATTCTTAAAATTGGACAACCCTACGCAATTTTCTCATGAATTTATAGGTGTTTCCTCTTAAGTTTTGAAGTTCTGAACGATGTGTTATGAAGACAAATTGTTATCCTTTGAATTGTTATAAGTTTCATGTCTTTTGAACATTGTTTTTGAAGGTTTCTTTCTAGCTTTTCATCTTCTTTCCTTTTAGAACTTATTTTTCTTCCTTGACTGCAAGAGCTTGATTTTTGGTTATCTTGAGTCTTTTTTCGGTTTTTCTTGGTTGTTTGCTTTGTTTTTGGTTTTGTTTTCATTCTAAATTAATTGCATTTTCAATTCCGCTCATTATGAGCTATCTTAGGCCTCAATTAGAGCTATATTTCAAGAGATAATAAGAAATTAAGTACACTGCAAGTGGGGTTTTCAAGCTTAAGTGCAAGCCTTTATTTTTTATTTAAAATCTTGATTAAGTGGGCCTTTTGTCAATCATTACATGAAGTCAAGGGTGTCATTTGCTTGCAATTTGGAATTAAAACTCCACCATTATATATTTGCAAGGGAATATATGATTTTTAAAGAGATTATAAAGCATTGGTGGGCTTTTTGAGTTTCATTACATGTTTTCTCTCTAAAAGGTTAAATGCTTGTAAATGTGCATGAGAAACTGCTCTTTAAAACAAAATGACGGTTTTTAATTAAACTAATACTTTCTTAGTGGGTTTTTTAGGCTTATTTGCAAGTATTATTATTTTTTAAATAGAGGCATGTTCTTGCAAAACAATTCCTAAAGCCCGTCCAAAGACAAGGTGGCATTTTTTGAAGGCTTTACGTATGTGTTTTAAAGTTATCAAGTGACTTGTGAATGCTCATAAAAAGCCCGTCATTGGTTAATAAAGACAAAAGTGGTGATTTTTGAGTGCATTGCATGACTTAAAACCCATCCAAAGGTGTTTTAAGACTAAGTTTTATTAAAACTATTGCATGTATATGGAAATGAAAATCTCGTCGGTGCCTTCTATATATTGTTTTTCACTTGCAATGACATAATAAAGTCTCATCATTATGCAAGGATGTCTTTTGTTATATGTAATACATATGATAAAAAGAGTTTTTAACTATATAAAGATTTACAAATGCTCATCACAAACCCGTTGGTCGTGCTTGAAGGCAATTTTTAAAAGCATTGCATATGCATGCTGAGTTCAAAAGCCCGTTTTTATTAAAAAACGTTCTCTTTAGACCATGAAACATCTTGCCCAAGGCATTAAAAAGCCAGCGATTATTGTTTTAAGATATTTTGTGACTTGTAATGATGTTCCAAAAGCCCGTCATTATTTCCAAACAAAGTTGTCATTGTTTTAATATAAGAAAAAATGACTTACAAATGCAAAGAAAAAGCCTGTCCATGACATTTTGAATGCATTTGACAATCATTTGCAGCGATTCTAAGCTTGCAATGTTGATCTAAAAGCCCGTCTATGCTATTAAAGCACATTCACTGCAGTTGTATCATTGATTTAAAAGCCTGTCAAGGGCATTTTAATCAAATTTTACAAGGAAGAGTTTGATTCTAACTTGTGTTAGCATTAAAAAAAGCCCATTGTTACTCTTTTTAAAACATTTTTAACTTGTAAATGATGTCTAAAAGCTCATTTTTATTAGTTTTTGAAGTCACTGCTACAAATACAAAGCATTTGTACATGCGTCGACCTTCCAAAAACCCATCATTGTTGTTTGAAAGCATTTCCAACATATGCAATGTTGTTTTAAAAGCCCGTCTAGGGCATTTAGTGTTAGGAATAAGGTGTCTCAACCTTGGATAATTCCTATTCTTATTATTTGTTTTGTAAATGTATTTTTTGCAAATAATGTAATTAAGTGTGAGTGTACATGTCTAGTTGGCATGTTGATGTGTCACTCCACTTGATGTGTCGGCATCTTGTGTGTAAAGAGATCATGACTGAAACGGTCATGATGGATTCCTATGACGCGTAAGAATTATTTAAGGAATGTGCTATGACAGGTGTAAGAGCATCTTATGACTTGGGCCTATTTGGGCGCCCAAGAAGAAGTGGTTGGTGTGTGTAAGAGAATATGCCAAAAATAGGTGGTATGACAGATTCTCTTACACTTCTCTTGTGACCGTTATTTTTGGCGGATTCTATGACAAGCTGTCATAGTCTATTCTAGGGATGGACGCCTATTCTTGGGATTGCATGTAACAACTGTGTACATGTGGCTTTGTGCATGGGTCTTGGTGGTTGTGCCCATTTTTGGGTCCAGAAGAGTCTATATATATGATGCTGCTCCTATGGGAGAGATATAACAAATTTAAGTCTTGTTGGCTTTGTCTCTCATTTCCTGAAAGAACTTGCATTGCAAGTGTATTGTAATCTTTGTGTTGAAGATAATACATTGTGCAGGTTTTGGAGTGCTGGGGTTTTTTACCGAAAGGTTTTTCCCAGGGTATATCATTGTGGCATTCTCTATTTTTTTGTATGCATGGTATGTGGTTGCAATATCTTTGTTAAAGTAGTTAACGAATCTGAAATTGTAAGGATTTATAAGAATTTGCACAATACTCTCCTATAGAGATTAGCATAGGAAGTTGTTTCCGCACCTGAGTTTCCTTACAAGTGGTATCAGAGCTTGATCAACTTTTGATCCTAGTTGTTGGGTAGGGTTTTTTGAGTTGATCTCAAGTTTGAGTGGGAGTTTTTTGCAGAACATTCTGAATCTTATTTGCAGATTGAGATGGCAAGTTCATCATATGGAAGAATGGAGGTGGAGAAATTTAATGGCACTAATTTCGAGTTGTGGAAACTCAAGATGGAAGACATGTTGGAAGATCGTGACCTATGGTAAGCGACTTCAAATGCTACAAGACCAGCAACTATAGCTCAAGCAGATTGGGATATCAAAGACCGTAAAGCTAAGGGTCTCATAAGACTCTGTTTAACCAATGCAGTCCTTCTAAATGTTCTAGATGAGAAAACCACAAATAGTTTGTGGGAAAGACTTGCGGCCGTGTATCAGGCCAAATCTTTGGTGAACAAGTTGTTCCTTAGGAAGAAGTTGTACTCTCTACGAATGGAGGAAGGTGGATCCTTAACGGATCATTTAAATACATTTAATCTGCTGGCTGCACAATTGACATCAGCTGGTGTCAAGTTAGAGGAGGAGGATCGTTGCTACACACTTTTGTGTTCTTTAACGGATTCATGGGACCATCTTGTGATGGCTCTCGGAAGTACTTTAGTCACCTTCAAAATGGATGATGTGGTGTCTTCGCTGCTATC
This sequence comes from Chamaecyparis obtusa, assembly GCA_027943335.1. Lineage (NCBI taxonomy): Eukaryota > Viridiplantae > Streptophyta > Pinopsida > Cupressales > Cupressaceae > Chamaecyparis > Chamaecyparis obtusa. The sequence continues at coordinate 93,152 of BSBK01007896.1, forward strand.
AGAGGAGATGCGGAGAAAGGCTTCCATTTCGGAAAAAGAAGCCCTTGCTGTTCGTGGGAGATCCACTAAAAGAGGGAAGAAAAATGACAATAAGTTTGACAATAAGGGTAGATCCAAATCCCGTGGGAAGTCAAAGACTTCCAATAAGTCCAAGGCAAAATGTTGGAACTGTGATAAATCTGGGCACTTTCATAAAGACTGCAAAGAGCCGAAGAAGAAGAAGAAAGGTTTAGATTCAGCTTCAGAAAGATCTCAAGAAGATGGCAATGCATTCATCGCAGCTTTGGCAGCCCATGCATCTGATGATGTGTGGTTGGTTGACTCGGGTGCATCTTTTCACATGACCTCTCATCGAAACTGGTTCTCAAAATATGAAGAGTTCGATGGTAGAAAGGTGTACTTGGGTAATGATTCTCACCTAAAGATAGTTAGACGCGGAAGGGTCACTATCAAATTTCTTGATGGACGAGTAAAGGAAATCAACGGAGTTATGCACATTTCGGGTTTGGCACGAAACCTATTATCTTTAAGTATGCTGAATGATGTAGGTGTGCAAGTTGTTTTTTCGAAAGAAGGATGCAAGATGATGAGAGGATCGATAGTGCTTGCAAGGGGTACTAGGAGAGGTACCTTATTTCAGCTAGATGCATGTATTCCTCTATGTAATAGTTCTTCATCCTCACCATCTGAACAAGCAGTGAAGAAGTCTGTGGCTATTGGTTCCGATGGTAGTGCAAACACTTTGAAAGCTAAGCTTCCTGCAAAAAAGACAATGTTGTGGCATATGAGATTTGGCCACATTGGTGAAAAGGGTCTCAGAACCCTGAAAATAAAAATCTCGTTGAGGGGTTAAATGATTGCAATCTCGAGTTCGACTTCTGCAAACACTGTGTCTATGGTAAACAAAATCGTGTTCAGTTTTACTCTAGTTCTCACAAATCTTTTGATGTTTTGGATATTATTCATTCTGATGTATTTGGTCCTGTAAAAGTTCCTTCAATCTCCAAGTCTGTATTTTTTGTATCTTTCATAGATGATTACAGTAGAAGGACGTGGATTTATTTTCTTAAAAGTAAGACACAAGTCTTTAGTCGGTTCAATGAATTTAAAGCTCTTGTAGAGAATCAGACTAGTAAGAAGATTAAGTGTGTGAGAACTGACAATGGTGGTGAGTTTTTCTCAGCAGAGTTTGAACAGTTCTGTAAAGAACAAGGTATCGAGAGGCATAAGACAACTCCTTATACCCCACAGCAAAATGGAGTTGCAGAGAGAATGAACAGGACACTGATGGAGAAGGCTAGGAGTATGCTTAGTGGAGCTGGTTTAGAACAAAGGTTTTGGGCCGAAGCTATGGCCACTGCTTGCTATCTGGTTAACAGATCTCCTACATCAACCCTTGTTGGTAAGATACCCATGGAGGTGTGGTCTGGTAAGAAGCCTTCAATTAGACATCTTCATATTTTTGGTTGTGAAGCTTATGCACATGTTCCAAAGGAGAAAAGATCTAAGTTGGAAAATAAAGCTGTTAAATGTATTTTCATCGGATACAGTGCTGGTGTGAAAGGATACAAGCTTTGGGATCCCGTGACTAGTAAGGTGTTGTATAGTAGAAATGTTATTTTCAGAGAGCTAACATCTTCTCCTATTGTGCTACAACCAGATGAAAAAGAAAAGGAAAAAGATGTTGTTCAGTTGCCTCCTACCCCTGAGAAGACTAAACAGAGAGACCATGTTGGGTCTAATGATGAGGAGAGCTCTAGCAGCTCTGATAGTTTGGAAGAAGAGGAAGAACAACCTCAACCTCAGCCCTTGAGGAGATCCATGAGAGAAAGAAAGCAACCAGAAAGGTTTGGTTATTCTATGTTAGATTCCAGTTGTGCCTTTGCTTTGATTACTAACACTGATGAGCCTAGATCTGTGAAAGAGGCTTTGGGCATGGAAGATGCAGGTTCCTGGATTGAGGCTATGGATGATGAGATGGCTTCATTGGAGAAAAACAAAAATTGGGACCTTGTACCTTTGCCTAAAGGGAGAAAATCTGTTGGCTGTAAATGGGTGTTCAAGAAGAAATTCTGTGCAGATGGTAGTGTTGAAAGGTATAAAGCTAGATTGGTTGCAAAGGGGTATTCACAGGTAGAGGGAATAGATTATGGTGAAATATTCTCTCCTGTTGCAAAGTTGACATCCATTAGATTTCTATTATCTCTTGCTGCATCATATGATTTAGAGATAGAACAGATGGATGTGAAGACAACTTTCCGTCATGGTGATTTGGAGGAAGAGATTTATATGTCATAGCCTGAGCACTACATTGTTAAAGGTAAAGAATCCGTAGTTTGCAGATTAAAGAAATCTCTATATGGTTTGAAGCAATCTCCTAGGATGTGGTACCTTAAGTTTGATGCCTTTGTGTTGTCAATTGGATTTGTAAGATCAAAATCAGATCATTGTGTTTATTTCAGAGTTGAAAATGATCGCCTTCTTATTGTTGCATTATATGTTGATGATATGTTGCTGTTTGGGAAGGGTAAGGGTATGATTTCTGATTTTAAATCTCAGTTGTCAGAACAGTTTGAGATGAAAGATCTTGAGGCAGCTAGGTACATCTTGGGTATGGAAATCAGTAGAGACAGGTCTAACAGAAAACTTTGGTTGAGTCAGAGTAAGTATGTGAAGTCTGTGTTGGATAGGTTCAGCATGGCAGATTGTAGACCACTATGTGTTCCTATTTCTATGGGAACAAAGTTATCTGTAGATGATTGTCCAAAATCTCCTAGTGAGGTGGAGGACATGAGTAGAGTACCTTATGCTAGTGCAATTGGTAGTCTTATGTACGCTATGGTCTGTACTAGACCAGACATTGCCCAAGCAGTGGGAGTCCTGAGTCGGTTTATGGCTAATCCTGGACGGGTACATTGGGATGCAGTTAAGCGAGTATTCAGATATTTGAGGGGTACATCAGATTACTCCATATGTTATCATGGTAACTCTTCTGGATCTTCGCATTTAGTTTGTATTCGTGGGTTTGTGGATTCAAATTGGGCAGGTGATATTGACAGCAGGAGATCCACCAGTGCTTATGTGTTCACTATGTTTGGTGGTGCCATCAGTTGGATGAGTAAGCGACAACCTGTGGTTGCTTTGTCCACTACAGAAGCTGAGTACATGGCTGCTACTCATGCTTGTAAATAAGCCATTTGGCGTAGAAGATTGTGTTCTGATGTTGGTGTTGATGTAGAACAAATTACTATTTGGTGTGACAGTCAAAGCGCTATTTGCCTTGCAAAGAATCCAAGTTTCCATGCCAGAATGAAGCACATTGATGTGCAATTTCACTTTGTGATAGATATGGTGGAAGATGGAAAGGTAAATTTGGAGAAGGTAGATACTGTGAAGAATGTTGCAGATGCATTAACGAAACCAGTGGGCACTAAGAAGTTCAGATGGTGTTCGGAGTCTATGGGCCTTTTGGCCTATAGCGGTTAAAGTTCCTGTTATGTTCTTGTTGCTCTTACAACGTGTTCGACAAGTGGGAGAATGTTAGGAATAAGGTGTCTCAACCTTGGATAATTCCTATTCTTATTATTTATTTTGTAAATATTTTTTTTGCAAATAATGTAATTAAGTGTGAGTGTACATGTCTAGTTGGCATGTTGATGTGTCACTCCACTTGATGTGTCAGCATCGTGTGCGTAAGGAGATCATGACTGAAACGGTCATGACAGATTCCTATGATGCGTAAGAACTATTTAAGGAATGTGCTATGACAGGTGTAAGAGCATCTTATGACTTGGGCCTATTTGGGCACCCAAGAAGAAGTGGTTGGTGTGTGTAAGAGAATATGCCAAAAATAGGTTGGTATGATAGATTCTCTTACACTTCTCTTGTGACCGTTATTTTTGGCAGATTCTATGACAAGCTGTCATAGTCTATTCTAGGGATGGACGCCTATTCTTGGGATTGCATGTAACAACTGTGTACATGTGGCTTTGTGCATGGGTCTTGGTGGTTGTGCCCATTTTTGGGTCCAGAAGAGTCTATATATATGATGCTGCTCCTATGGGAGAGCTATAACAAATTTAAGTCTTGTTGGCTTTGTCTCTCATTTCCTGAAAGAACTTGCATTGCAAGTGTATTGTAATCTTTGTGTTGAAGATAATACATTGTGTAGGTTTTGGAGTGCTGAGGTTTTTTACCGAAAGGTTTTCCCCAGGGTATATCATTGTGGCATTCTCTATTTTTCTGTATGCATGGTATGTGGTTGCAATATCTTTGTTAAAGTAGTTAACGAATCTGAAATTGTAAGGATTTATAAGAATTTGCACAATACTCTCCTATAGAGATTAGCGTAGGAAGCTATTTCCGCACCTGAGTTTCCTTAAATTTAGAGCATTTTTAAAGGGAAGAAACACATTCAATCTTGCAATGTGTGTTCCAAAGCCCATCTAGGGCATAAACAAAACATTTTTGAAAGAAATAAAAATATTTCTAAGCTGTAATGTCAAGGGAAAAGCCCATCCTAGGGCAGAAGCAAGTTATTTTTCAAAAACAAGAGCATTTTAAGCCATGTAATAGCATTTAAAAACCCCGTCTAAGGCATTTTAAAGCATTTTTGAAGGGGAAGAGATCGTTTCACGTTGCAACAACGTTTGAAAAACCTATCCTAGGGAAAACTCAAAACATTTGCAACTTGTATTGTTGCACATGAATCATGTTTTAACTCCTTTGATGTTGTTTTTAGTCTCTATTGCAAGTTGTCTTGCAATGCACAGTTGGGAACCCATTTTTTATGTTTGAAAGAGTCTTTGAGTTGCTATTTTTTAGAATTACGATTTACATTCTCAACCATTTGTCAAGAGATCATCAAAGACTTATAATTGTGATGATTTTTGTGGAGAATTTAGTTAAGTTTGGTTGCCTATTTAGCCAAGATTTGAGAGTCTTTTCCCAAATTCAAACTAGCAAAGGTTTGGAGTTTTTCTTCAAAGTTCAAGCATCTTTTTCTTCACATTTTGGTTTTCAACAAGAGAAATAATGCAAGTTAAACAATGCATGTTCTTCCCAAATGATGCAAGTTGAAAAAAAATTTCTTCTCACAAAGAGAGAGCCCAAGTAATGTGTTTTTCCCCTTTTTGTAGACGGAATTAAAAAGCATGTCCATGAGCTTGTCTTTCCAAAAAAGAGCTTAGTTTTTCTCTACTTATAATTGGAACTAAAAAGCCCACTTGCAAGTGTTTTCCAAGCACTTTTGAACTCCCTTTTCGAGTTGCAAATGGATTTTAAAAACCCATTTGTAGGCATCAAGGTCCTTCCAAATGACTTGTAATGGGAAATAAAAACCCCACTTATGAGTAAAAAGTCTTCCCATTTGTATATATATGCCTTGCATCTTATTTTCGTATCATATACTTGCATTTCATCCATCTGCAGTGCTCCAAAAAAACCCTATTTTTCATCTTTTCTCCCATTTAAAAGGCTGATTTTAACCATTTTCCTCTATCTTTTATTGCTCAAAGGCCTTCCAGTCATATCCAACATGCATAGTTCCAAATTTGTAAAGTCCTAGGTTGGAAGAAAGATCCACGACTTCTCTTGTTTCTCGGCATGATCTACCTAATCAACAGATCATGGCATTGGTATTATTTTGCAAACAAACTCAAAGACTAGGACATGAAGATAAAATCAATCACATGGAGTCTACAAGGAGGTGAAAAAGTGAAAATGATTGAGTGCATAGGAAGCTTTCAAGGCTAATTCCAAGCAAAGGTCAAAGTGCAAATGTTCCCACTCATGTACAGATTTGAAGATTTTTGACATTTGACAATCTAGTGACAGGAAGACCGACAAAGGATGATGTAATGGGAGTCATGTCTTGTCAGACACTTAGTTTATTTTCATTATGCAATTTGTTTTTGACAGATTATATGTAATGTAGAAACAAGATGTAATTGCATGTGATAGTATTGCCTACAAAGTTGTAACATGTAATCACATTGCAAGACATCAAGGCTTGCAATGTTGAATAAGTCAAAGTAGGTTTTTGAATAGGTCAAATTTTGTTGGGTTTCTCCCACCTTTCTCTCTCAGCCCCTCACCTATATATAGGAGGGAGTTTCATTGTGATTTTCATTTTTTTGCAATCTAAGAAAACTCTGTCAGTTTGTATACGCACTATAAGACTTTGTGCTTGGATGTAAATTAAATTGCTTTTAATAAAAGAGGCATGTTATTTTGAGACTTTGTGCCAATCCAAACTATTATGTGACGACATTTTTTTGAGTTGATTGTGAGTTTTGGTGCTTTGTTCAAGAGGGATTTGAATTCAATTCTGTAGATTTTGAGTTGCATATTGTGTTTAGAGTTATAGTCCAATTTGAGCTTTTGAAGACTTTGTGTTATCAGAGGGAAAATTTTTATAGTTGATAATGGCTTCAAATAATTAAGGCTAAAGGACTTTGTGCTTCAGTGTTAAGTACTTTCATTAAAATTAGTGAATATTCAGTAAGAGACTTTATGCCTTACTGTTTGTTCAAATTGTTGAATCTTCATTTGGGATAAGTGTAGGAAAATTTGGGTTTTTGCAACTGTTCCACCAATATAAGGTAGATTGGTGTATTTGGTGTTGTTCTTACGTCAACTCTCAAGCCATTGATATTATTGTAGCAATAGGCACTTTTTGTTAAGTTTTAGAGTTGTTCATAACTTGTTTGCAAATCATTCCTGAAAAAAGAGGAATTGCTTAAAGAGAACTTCCCTTTTTGTAATTTTAGTTAAGTTTCTATTGAATCCACCTATGCTAAGGATGAAACCTCCCCCATTGCTGAGAGGAGAGAGAAATCTCATGAGACGTTGCTTACACTAGTACATTTGACCTTATTTTTCCACCAAAATTTTTGACCAACAAATAAAAAAGGTTTTGGTTGGTCGGATTATAGATGGAAAACTTTGATTTTTTTTTAATCCATGCACGTGTTGGTCAAAATTTCGACCAACATGGGCATAACTTTAAAAAAAAAAGAGTTTCATTTATCACTTCATTATTCCCCATGGTGAAGAAGGGTAGTGCACGAAGGAGGATTATTTGCATTTTCATTTGGACCGCATTATCTCTTCATTATTCCCCATGATGAAGAAGGGCAGCGCATGAAGGAGGATTATCTGCATTTTCATTTGGACCGCATTATCTGCATTGTAAGGATTTTCATTTAGGTTTTATCTATAATTTATGGCAATCTCAATATCCCATACTTGTATTACAAGATCTTCTTTTTGATGAATGGGAGGGCGCGCTTCGAATTTTTTACTTGGATGAGTCAAGGGGCATTTTCATAGTTTTGTTTCGCACCCACAACTATGATCTTGTATGAAGTGTTAAGAAAATTTATATACCTAGTGCAATCCATTTATAGTATCTTATTTCTTCTCTTTGGGTATAAAATTTGATGAAACCTTGGTCAATATTTGTTCATAAAGATTTAGTTTCAATGCCCTTCTCCAAAACAACATTCTAGACACATGACAAGGAACCATTACAAGATATTTGTGTTCATCTTTTTGGGCCGTAGAATGCTCCCATCCACATTGCAAAGCCACCTTATGAACCTTGTCTTCAAGCCCATCATCTGGGTTTCAATTTGTGTTATTTGTTATTTTATCATATGAAACGTCTACAACATACAGTGGGAGAACCATCCACCCTGGCAAATAGTAGGGGTTTGATGAAGTGCTTTTCATTTGGAAGCAAACCAACTATATGATATGAATCAAAATTTGACTGAAATGCAGGGCACATAAACATTGGAAATCCCTCCTTAATATAGGGTCGAAGTGCATGGTAGAACTCCATGAGAAATTCGTCCATCCCTAGGCTCTTCTCCAAAGTAAACTTGTACATAGCCTCCTCAATCTCATTTAAGGAAACATAGTAATCTAGATAAGAGTTGTAAGTGTTTTAGATTTTGGATCGAAAGGGTAGTTGATAGGAATTCTCTCTCTAGCAGAAGAGCGAAACCTTGTCCTCAAATGAATCAAATGAGGAGATCTAATAGGAATTCTTGGTCATTGACATGCATTCATAGGGTTACTTGAAGGTGGGTTATTTTTTCTTTCTTATTTCTTTTTATATGTTCTTCTAGGGTTAACTGAAGGTGGGTTATTTTTTCTTTCTTATTTCTAGGATTTTCCTTTTTTGTCACTTTCTTTTAAATATATATGGGTTAGTTGTCCTTTTGGAAGGTTTGAAATCTTGACATCCTAAATAGAATATTAAGCATTATGAATTTTTGTGTTGTTTTGGTCTAAATCAACATTGCAAGTTAGGGTTTTGAAGGGATATAAATTTATAAAACTATATAAATGAGTGTGATAATTTATGCTTAGAATTAGCAGTGAAATTAGGCATGAAATAAATTTAGATTAACTAGGGAATAGTGTAAATTTTAATTGAGTCACCAATTTTAATTTTTCATGTGGTGGAAGTGTTGACAACTTAATATAACAATTACTAAAATTATTTTTACTTTCTTGTTTATTTTTCTTTGTTCTTATGGAAATGGCTTTTTTGTTTTGATTAAGTAAAAATAGGTTTTGAAAGGACCCAAAACCTTGTACAAAGAGTAAAAAAAGATATATCAATGAAAGATCTTAAAACAACCGTAGAACACCACCCAACAAACTAGAGGAACTCACCATAGTTCCCATCAAGAGGACAAAAAATCAGCCCAACTAAACACAACAAAGGACCATCAAGATTTACATTTTGGCCCATTCTTATGAGAATGTAAAGACATATCAAACAAAGGTTTGGAGGCTTTGACTTTTTTTCCTTTAACTAATGTCCATCCATCCTCCACCTTTTCAGCAGCCATCTGCCAATCCAAAGAAGCATCTGTATCCACAGAAGGGATAGGGGTAACACAACTAATCCCCAAAACCCTCTCTGGCGAGACATGGGCATCAATACCCACAACAACAAGAGATAAGATAGCTAAACCAATGCTAGCTTCAATGATCTAGACAAAGACAACAACAAAAGAAGGGGCAACCTTAACATTCTGAACCAAATCTACCTTAGAGACAACATCCATAGCATCAAAGACAACATCAGTAGTAGCTGCCAAAGAATGATCAATCTGCGGTGAACAATCTATCACACCCCATCCTTGGAGACTTTACGAACTGTATAACGATGGTCTGAAACCTCCATCCACGAAGAAGGTGATTTTTTTGATCTAACCTTATCAGAGGAGCACCACACAGTGAGATGTCCAGTCTTATGACATTTCTTGCATCTAAATGGAATACCCTCATAATCAAGATTCTAGGTTCAAGATCTATTTGGAGAAGCCAAAGTTATCTGTTCAAGGAGACCCTTTGAAACATCAACCTCCACAAGAATACAAGAAAATGTTATCTTAAAAATATTAGAAGAATCCGTATCAACCATTTGGAAATCCCCAATGGCCTTCCCCATAGACTCCATAATAGAATCCATCCATAGATGAGGGGGAAGATTTGACAATCTTACCCATAAGGGTATTTTATTAAAGGATTCAGTGAGAGGATCAAACCCCTGATACCAAGGTTTAGCCATCAGGGGGAACCACTCCTCCCAAGAGAAACAACTATTACACAAAATGTTGTTCCTATCTACAACATTATCAAATTTCACAATAAAAAAACCCCTTGCCACAGGGTAAATCTGAACCTTATCAGTTATGATGGGTTCCCAATGTTTGGAAATCCAAGCATGTAAATCAGGAAGAGAGGGCCAGAAACCCCTAAAATGAAAAATAGCAGCAGTAGAAGAGAAATCCTCCGCAGTTTTGGAGATCTCATCCATTGTATCTGAATCAATATTAATCATGAGGGGGCTACTTACAGAGATAGGAAGCACTGAAGGATGGGATCCCCCTTTCCTAGCAGAGGCAAGGCCATAGATACCTACCTCAAAAGTAGCCACATCTACATATGAAATTGCTGACCTCCCCTTAAAAGTCTGAAACCTTGAGAGGGCCGTTTGGGAAGACCCTGGCAACGACAGAGACATTCTAGAAGTAGATGTATCAGCAAGGGCATAAGCCTTCCCAAAAATGACGGTCATTGAACACCCCCCATTGTAGTTAGGGATCACTGCAACAAGAAGGGAAGCAACGAAACGGTGATCGGGAGCAACATTTTGAAAAGTTGCGTTAGCGGGAGTGTGAGAGGTAGCATGAGCATGCATATCTAAAGATGCAATGGCTTTTTTTGTTACTTTAAAAAAAATATATGGGTAATTTGGGTAAGTGCACACTAGTACATTTGACCTAGTTAAAGCCTGTTAGGATCTGTGTACTTCTTGACACATCCAAATAAAAGTTGGTTTCTTGTACATTTTTCATTATTTTTCTGCATAACAGTCTAATTGCATATGTTATTTCATGCTATAGACTGAGTATATTGTTCTGAAACCTATTGGATTAGATATTAGAGGTGTGAATCTAATTCATTTTGGCTTTTGAATGACCCAATTTCATTAAGTATTGAGAAATATATCCCAATTTTAGGGAGTTCGACCAAATGAATGTCATTGGTATGAGGGATGTTGGTCTAAGAATGTGTGAAGGAAAATGTAGGATCAATGAGGAAAATGTCTAGTTTCCTATCTAAGTGTTGACATGATAGAGATAGTAAGGTGTGACAAAGGCTTTGTCCACACAAGGAGTATTAGAATGGATTCCCAGAGTTGAGTTAAATGCATGGGTGAACAAGGGAGATGTTAATATCTTGGAGAAAATTGAGGTCCAAGGTAAGAGAAACTAGTTTACTATTTGCATAAGTGTTTAGGACTGTCATAGTTTGACAAAGAAGTCATTGTTCATTGTTTTAAATCAATAATATAAGTGGTGTTAAGATATTTGGATATAGGAGTGTGGGAAAAGTCCTAAGTGTTGTAATGGTTGAGTCCCAAAGATTTGGGGATTGAACAATCAATGAGTTTTGTCCATGAAAGTGGATAGGCAAGGTTGATATAAACCACACATGAGAATAGCTTTAGTAAGTAGATGTTGTGTGTGGATGGAATCAGTCAATAGAAGTTGTAGATCAGAGTTTGGTATGAATTTGATGCCATGATAGGATCAGAGGTTGGGTACATTTAGCATGTGGAGTTTGGTGGGTATGAGTGACTTGACCATTGAATCTACCTACTTCCTAGTCCTTATTTCCATGCACTCTCCTAGCCCTGATCCTATCTGACCAGTCCACTACACCTTCCTATCTTCCTAGCAACATCCCTTCCTCTCAACTAGACACCACACATTCTGTCCTCTATGACAGTCCTTACAACTCTCTCCAAAATGCACTTACATAACCCTTGTATTGTTCTTTCTGAATTAAACCACCATTAGGACCTTCACACCTTTTCTCTAGGCCTTGTCCCCCTTTCTAGACCCTCATATGCTCTACCAAAGCTTTCACATAAACATAAACACAAAACAACTGTTTACTATCCTAATTGGACAATCACTGTCCTCACTCACAAATACATCCTACAAACCATCATCTTAGATCTACTAGCCTCCACCTTCACCATGAAACATAAGGATACCCTTTGCAACACCCCTACACAAACAAACACATGACCCAACTCCAAAGGTGAAGAAGATCTCAACCAACCTCTACTACCCTTGTTTGCCACCCTTCTTTGATTGTATAGTCACTGTTATATCCTCATGCACGTGCTAGAACTTAGCATGGACCCTCTGCAACACTTGGACAGGTAATATACAATGCCTCCCACATCCCTGCCAAACATGGGGGTTTGTTGAGCATGTAAATACAAAGCAATAACATCATATCAGTGACTAAGAACCTAAATGAGGGTTTGGACCAGTCACTGCAGAAAACCCGATAACTCAACAAATACTTAATGAAATATTATGCAACCACAAACATTTGAAAGGCTATTCAATATGCTATCATTCCCTTATGAAAGATCACTTTAATGAAGAATCTAAAATGCCAAAAAAAATTTTGTTACAAAACAAAATAACTAACTTTCATGAACAGGGAAATGCAAAATGACTATTTCTGTTAATTCAAATATTCATACATTGGCTATCCCTTGCATTTTGAGATTCCCAAAACATTAAATAGACTCTACAACTATAAAGAGCCCAACTACTTCCTTCAAACTACCATCTAACTACTTCATGGAACCGACTGTCCTTAGTTTATGAACTACAATATAAGTTGTTTATGTTGTCAAGTTATGAATTTGACAACTTATGAACTACAATACAAGTTCTTTATGTTGTTTATGAACTACAATACAATTTTTTAATGTTATTTATGAACTCGACAACTTATCACCCAAAGAGCCTTCTTACATTGACTATGACCTTTTCAAGACCTTAAACACCCCAAAACACCAAGTTATTTCATAATACTACCCATGATCCCATATACAATGACAATGACATACTATACAACATTAGACTCCTCCCACCAGACACATTAACCACAGAAGGTGGGAGAGTCTAAGAATCCATGAAGACTTCAAAATAACAAAATGATGATTGCTTGCATAGTCTAGGAATAGTCAAGACTAAACTGACTTCCTCTGCTTTAAATGTCAATGATACAATACAATAATGACATTGAGATAATAACAAATCAAAATGCAATCATTTTACTCCATTCTCAAATCAATAACACATCTTATCAACATTTTAATTACCAAAACTATAAACAAAGGTCCTTATAGTGATTGTAAGCAACTTTGGAGGACCTAGGGAACAATGCTAAGCGACACACACACAAACACAACATATACAACATATACAACCTTCACATGTATATAAGAGTTGAATAGAGAAGGTATATGCATAGGTGATGAACATGCAGATTTTACTAAGAACTACTGGGAGCTTACCCTACAACACATGTACTATTGTGAAAATCATCGCAAGTCCATTTGTTGTCAAGTCTAGCTCCTAGTATTGCTTGGTCAAATTTTCATATTTTTCACCTATGCATATACCTTTTCAGATCAGCTCTTATATGCATAGGTGATGAACATGTATATTTTCTTAAGCACTACTGGGAGCTTACCATGCAACACATGTACTATTGTGAAAATCATCACAACTCCATTTGTTGTCGGGTCTAGCTCCTAGTACTGCTTAGTCAAATCTGCATGTTTTTCACCTATTCATATACCTTCTCCAATCAACTCTTATATGAATAGGTGATGAACATGTAGATTTTCCTAAGCACTACTGGGAGCTTACCCTGCAACACAAGTACTATTATGAAAATCATCACAAGTCTATTTGTTGCAGGGTCTAGCTCCCAGTATTGCTTGGTCAAATTTGCATGTTTGTCACTTGTGCATATACCTTCTCTGATCAAATCTTATATGCATAGGTGATGAACATGTATATTTTCCTAAGAACTACTGGGAGCTTACCCTACAATAAATGTACTATTGTGAAGATCATCACGAGTCCATTTTTTGCATGGTCTAGTTCCCATTAATGCTTGGTCAAATTTGCATGTTTGTTACCTGTGCATATACCTTCTCTTATCAACTCTTATATGCACATGTGTAGGTTGTATATGCACAGTTGAAGGATGATCAACTCCAATCTCCTATTTTTATCTATATGTTATCAAAGTAGTTCCATTGAGAATCTTGTCTACTTGAGACATTTGAATTGTTAAAGAAATTGTTAAAGAAATTGGAATTTGAAATTTTATTCATTGGTTGTGTGATTAGAGAAGGTATATGAACATGTAATGAACATGCATATTTCATAATAATAATTTGAATATTATTTTAACCTCTTCTCATAACAATAATAATATTAGTTTGTGTTTTACATGATTGTATTCCCCAAATCATTACTGGAAAATTTTTGAACATATCTAAATGGAATACTTTGTGCCTGACATACTTAAATTGAATACACCAAGAAGTACCAAATGATGAATGCTCAATTGTTGTAATGGAAAAGCACCAGAATTGTCCATTTCTAGAACTTGATTTTCTATAGTCTTAATGATTTTTCTATAGTCCTAATGATTTTTCTTATTTCTTGTCTTTTGTCCCTTTTTGATTTCCTATGTCTATGCTTGGTGGATAGTATTTTGAACATTGTTGACAAAGCGTGTTTCTTTTTTTGATTATTTGATTGATCCTCTCACCTTTCCTTAGTAAATTCCATTGTCCCAGTCAAGTTTTGCAGTGTTTTTTAATAGGTTTCATGTTTTCGATTGTGGGGTTCTGCATTGTTTGTTGTTCTTGATAAATTAGGCCTTGAATTTGACTTTGCCCATGTCCGTGTTTGTTCCAATTGTGGAGTTCACCTTCTTTTGATGGTATATTTCATTCACTCTATGTGGAATACTTTTCTTTTGATGGTATATTTCATTCATTCTATGTGGAATACTATTTTGTTCAATGTTTTATTTCAGCTTGATATTTCATTCATTTTTTATATACACAGAGAAATGGACAATTTTGAGACTACACATTTGCTGATATTGCGAGACTACACATGCTAATAAAAAAATGAGCTATTTGATTTAGGTTTACTATTCATGATTGTAAATGGTCAATATTTCTGATGGTACTCCTTGGTGTATTCCATTTAAAAATAATCAAGTTTCTATGGCTATGATAAATGTCCTTTTGTGTTGAGAAAACTAGAGTTGAGAAAATGGTTGTTCAGTGACTGTATCTACAAGTTGCAAACAAATCATCTTTCTTCCACCAACATTCTAGTCAATGTACAAGTAACGATTCATTCCATTCAAGAAAGACTATGTCTAACAATATCAACCCAGAACAAAATAAGGAGACAATTACTAGGTTGTGGTCTAACTTTAAAAGAAAAGGTGATGGAAAATGTTATTGTCCCTGCAAAATTTGCAAGGGCTTAAAGACTCAAATATATCTAATCAAAATAGTTGAGGAACATTGTAGGCAGCATGGTCACATTGAAGGGGGAAACAAATTTCATCGATTGGTATGTATTTCAATATATTATTTTAATAATTTATAGACATAAGAAATGAATTGATGATGACATCATAGTCATGGTTAATTTAAGGTCATCATTTTGATATAGGTCAACCACCCTGGGTTTCATGTTATGGACCATGACAATCTGAAGAATGTGGATTTCCAACTAAGGGAACATGGAGGTGTGAATATCGAAGAAGAAGGTAATGATCCCATGGAAGAAGATCATGATGATTAAGATAATCACGATGATCAAGATGATCACGGTGATCAAGATGATGGTACTGATGCAACTGATGATGATGATGAAGATGACCTTGATGTACCTATACTTGAGAAGGCATATGAGCCCCTATACGAAGGCTCCCAAACAACTCTTCTTGTCGATGTATTGTTGTTAGTGAACTTGAAGGTTATGAATGGTTTATCCAACATAGAAATCGCACGTATGTTAAGGTATGTCATATATGTCATCTTTTTTTAATCTTTTTTAAGTCGTAATTTCCTTACAGTTAACAAAGGGTGAATCATGTACCAATTAATATTCTTTATATTAACAAATTATATTTTTTGTTGTAGGTTGATAGGTGAGTGTTTGTTACCACCATCAAACATTCTAGCTTGCTTGTATTGAGAATTATCTACCATTATGAAAGATATTGGAATGGAGTATCAAACAATACATGCATGTCCGAATGATCATATTATATATCATAAACAACATGAATTTGTAATAGAATTCCCTAATTGTCATATTAGTAGATATCGATCCGATCAAATAACAAAAAAAGTGTCTCACAAGGTTCTTCGGTATATTCCATTATTCGACGTCTGCAATGATTATTTAGGTGCACTAGCTTGGCACAATTTATGGATTACCATGCACACAATAAAAGTCAATGACATTATGAAAATGTCTGCAAATAGTTCAACATTTAAGGAAATAGAGGAAACTTGGCCACACTTTAAAGAAGAACCTTGTAATCTCAAGCTTTCATTGGCAGCAAACGTTGTCAATCCATTTGGAGAGATGAGATATGTTTACTCGGTACGACATGTTTTTGTTATCAACAATAATATTCCTCCTTGGATGTCCATAAAGAGGGAGCACATAATGTTGGCAATGATTGTTCCAGGTATTTTTTCAATTAATAGTCATCTAAATTAATTTATTATAAATACCCCTTCAAAATGGTCATAATAATTATGTACTATTTTTGTTCATTCAACTAGGTAAGTACCAATTTAAAGATATGAATGTATATATTGATCCCCTTATCGATGATTTGATGGTGTTATGAAATGAGGTCATTATGTATGACATCTCTAGACCAATAGGAGAAAGACAATTTTAATTTCATGCAATGCTTGTATGGACAATACATGATGCCCCTAGGCTAACACATTTTTGTTGTTTGTTCCCTTGTTAACTCCTCTTTTTTGGTATGTTATAGTGCTAACATATTTTTGATGTATGTTTAAGTTGTGCATGATAATTGTAATTATCAAAATTAACATATTTAATCTAATTATACATGATCTTGTAGGTCTTCAAATAAAGGAAAAAATTGCATGTTCAATTTGTGGTCCAAATATGAAATCTCATCATTCAAAATTTTTAGGAAAGCAGGTGTTTGATGACTATAGACACTTTCTCCACAAAAATCATATGTACCAAATTACTGAAAAACATCTTTTCAATGGGAAAAAAGAGACTACATCAAAGCCACAGAGAATGACACCTCACCTATGTAAGTTGGAATACAATAGAATAAATCATCGAGGTAATGTCATTCCATCTTATGACTTTTGTTTGAAATTTATATTTTGATATTGTGTTTTATTTACTGATGATGTAATTGATGCTCGTGAAGGTCATCAATGCATTAATGACCAACTCCCAAAATGATGAAAAAGTTATCCTACACAATTTAGTAAGTTTTTGTACTACAAGCAACTCCCAATCGTGCATTTTTTTGATGCTATGCATATTGGAAATAATGTAAGAGAGACATTATGGAAAATATTGGATGGAAGGTGTGACAAAGAAAAAATTGTCAAAATTTGTAGTGACATTGAAGAATCCAACCATGCAATGAAAAATGTTATTCGATCAAATAACAATGGAGACCAGATTGATATAAGTGCCCTTCCTTGGTTATTGTCGGAGCATCAGAGCAATGCTAGAAAATAAGTCATACAAAAAATTTGATTTCCCACAGGATTTGCTGCGAACATAAATAATCTCATATCAAAGAAAAGTGAATTTGGGTCAGAGATGAAAACACACGATTGACATACATTTATTAAGGTAATTCATGTTATTTTGTATTCACTGTATATTTTTATACTGCATATAGTTTTCATTGTGTTATTTTATATAATATTGAAAAGATCATTTTACAATTATTGTAGTACATTCTACCTCTATCTCTCCCACACCACTTCGACAATAGTGTCAAACAAGTTATATATGATCTTGGAAAATACATGGAAATTAATAAAGAAGATATAAAATATTAGAAGAGAAAAAATATTCATCTTATCTGTGAAATGCAAAAGTGTCTACCTTCAACTTTTTTCAATGCACAAGAACACTACCTCATACATCAAGTTGAGGAGATTGAATTGTGTGGACCTGTAAAAACTAGGTCAATGTGGATGGTTGAGAGGCACTTGAAATTTTTGAAGGTCTTGGTTTGACCTAGAGCATATCCTAAGGTTTCTATGGTGGAGAGATATATGGTATACCGAACCATGGTGTATTTTAGTGAATATCTTCCTAAATTTGCAGCAAAGATCCATGTAGATCGTATTTGGGATCCCAACTCCATTAACAAATTCGAAGGGGAGTACTTGATGGGGAAAGGTAGATTGATGAAAGTGAGAGGTAATTATAAGATGTTATTGTACTTAATTAATTCTTATAAATATTCAATATAATTGATTTCTAATTGATCTATTTTTTTATACAGTTGGTTGAGAGTGGGATGCACTACATTTTTATATTGTAAATAATCTTGATTGGATGACAATATAGATTGAATGATGTCAACAAAATGTTTTCTCATTAGCATGTGAAGGTGTTGCTTCATTGGTTAGAGAAGCTCATCGTAATGGAGATTCCAATGTGATGCTAATGGTAATTGATCTAGCATATGATTTAAGAGGTAGGCATGTACGTAAAAATTTATTAATGATCATGACCCTTATGTTTCACATCAACTCACGATGAAAATACTTTTCACATACTTGAAAAATTGCAATTCAAGCACCGCAAAGCTATGTCCTATCATGGCCACAAATTTCGCATAAAAAAGTTGGATGACACAAAGAAAACTTGTGATTCTGGGATAATTGCAGTCTTCGAGGTCACTAATATTTCATCTAGAAATGACATACATCCTCAACAATCTCAAAATAGATACTATGGCATCTTGGATGATATACTTGAGTGTGACTTTAACTCCTTCAAATTAGTTCTATTCATCGTCAAATGGTACATGCTACGACTGAATCAAAATGATCTTGATAGAATTGTTATTCAACATGATAATAGATTTACAATGATTAACACAAGGTTATTCGAGCCAGTTAAAGATGAGCCCTATGTTCTTCCAAGCCAATGTGACCAAGTGTTTTACTTAGAAGTTCCACATAAACCATGTTAGTCATTTGTTGTTAGACATGATCCAAGAAGAAGGCCGATAAAGTATAATGTGATGAAAGAAGAAGATACTGAAGAAGAAGAAGATGATGGTGGTGGTGGTGGTGATGATGATGATGATGATGATTATGGAGATGATGATAGTGGTGGTGGTGGTGGTGGTAGTGGTGATGATGATGATGACGACGATGATGAGATAGATGAAGAAGATGATCAATGACATGATTGAAATATACAAGGAATGTTTTATATATATATATATGTGTGTGTGTGTGTGTGTGTGTGTGTGTATATATATATATATATATATATATATATATAATATTTATTTATTGATGTATTCAACTCTAATGACATGGTATAACTCTAATGGCATGACATGTAATTATTGATACAATTTAACATCTTAAATTGAAATTGGTATAACTTTTTTTGTGTATATTTTAGAGCATACATAACATCATGCTGAACAAGTGGAGGATGTTCAGAGTGATCACCATGTTGACTTTGGGGATGATGAAAATGTTATTATAGATGATGTGGCACTGTCAGGTAAAGAAAATATTTGTTTTGTTCTTTTAAATTTTTTTTTGATTTATAGTTATTTTAATTAATGAAATAATTGTAACACTAATATAAAATGTTGTGAATTTAACCCATGTAGTTATTATTGCAGCGGACCCCCTTTGGTGTAGCAGCCTCGTGTTCCTCAACACATGAGGATGAGACATGTGTTGAGATCATAAGCAGTAGAGGAGGGGAATGACGTAGATATTGATGTTCCGCTTAGTCGTTACCTTAAAAAAATGAATAAGAAACAAAAAAAGAAATGATTGTAATTAATTTTTTTTGCTAATGAAAGAACGTTGTCTTAATGAATGTAATTTTTTACTAGTAAATGTTGATGAATGATGTGTTAATGAATGTTGTGTGATTATAATGATTGAATTTTATATTTCAAAAAAGGATGAATGGATGTTATTAGATGTTAATGAGGAATTTAGAGTGATGTTAGGGGGGGGAGGGGCCAAATGAGCTGCCACCTTTACGTGGTTGGCCTTGTTAAGTAGAGAATATTAAACTATTCTTGAAACCAAGTGAAGCTCAAACTAAACCAATGACGTAGATTCAATGGTAAAAAACACCTACTAGTCCTATTCCACATAGATCAGTACCCCTTCTAATGCAGAGGCATCCCTCAACCTCACTCTAATAAGTCAATATGTTATTTTACTAGTTCTTTTCCCAATGTCTTCACTAAATTCCCTTACCTTCAATGCAGATTCAATGGCCAGACACTCTCATGAGTCATATTCCTCAAGGACAAGTACCTCTCCCTAGGTACACTCAAGTCCTATTATCTTTGCATACAATTCTTATCATTCCTTCAATAGGATAGTATCATTTTGATGCTTGACTTGTCAACATTAACTAATGGGTTATTGTCAATTTCTCTTTGCTATCATTCTAGATCACTATTTTTTGATCTCATAGTTTATCTTTGATTTTGCTTACTTCCCAAATAGTGGATAACTTTAATCTTACCTTGACTATCCAAAATTTGCAACCTTGATTATTTTTATTGTTCACAACATTCTCTATTTCATATATTCTCATTGATTGTTTTCATTGTTCACAACATTCTCTATTCTCGACACAAAACCATAAACAAAGCAAATGATCTAAAACATATAATCTAAGATATATATTGTTTCATCCTAAATTATATAAATGAATTTACAATATGAGTTTAGAAAAATCTTGAATCATACATTAATCAGTTGATTCATAAATAAACTCATTCAACTCCAAACAATAAAGGAAATGTTGAAATTTCATTCATGCATTTTGTCAAACAATTAGCATGCATTTGGACAAAAAAAATCTTACCAAAAGTAAGTTCTTGTTTTAAAATCAAAGAGAGATTTTTTAATGAAATGTTTACTGTAGATCAAATCTATTATCATTTTACTTTAGAATCTTCTCAAACTCAGATTTGTTTTACTTCTTATGGATTTATTGTAGGAGGCTATGAATTTATCATGATATGTTGAATTTTGGCTATTGAGGTCTTGATTCAAAAGGATCTGAAAATACTTATGTCTTGTGATATGTTAAATTTTAGTTTTTAAGATCCCAATTCAAAAGGATCTAAAAATACTTAATACACTTTGTGTCAAACACTAGATCACTACAAAAAGGATACAAATGTCTAATGATATGTTGAGTTTTATTTGTGGAATATAATGAAATATTCACATTGATTAGAGCATATGCATATGAGTAGTACTAATACAATAAGTAAATATAAAATTGATGTAGGGGGGCTAGTTTGGTAGGGTATAATTTATAATTTATAGGCCATCCTTGAACTCTTATTGGGTAGTACCCCCTCACAAACAAAGGTAATCTATGGATCCAACCCAAGCCTTCCTCCTCAAATATACATATGGAGCTATTCATTTAAT
Organism: Chamaecyparis obtusa; assembly: GCA_027943335.1. Taxonomy (NCBI): domain Eukaryota; kingdom Viridiplantae; phylum Streptophyta; class Pinopsida; order Cupressales; family Cupressaceae; genus Chamaecyparis; species Chamaecyparis obtusa. The sequence continues at coordinate 114,297 of BSBK01007896.1, forward strand.
ACAAACCAGTGGAGGATAGAGAGTACACCCTTGGAAGATTCCAATCCATTATGGAAAGGTCACTAAGTTGTCACCTCATTTTGCAGGTCCTTTTAAGGTTCTTGAGAAGATAGGACTAGTTGCCTTTTGTCTTTCCTTTCCCCCAAGCTTATCATGTGCATACATGATGTGTTTCATGTTTTTTTACTTAGGTAGTAGATTCCTGATGTTACCCATGTTTTGGATTGGACTTCTTTGGAGGGAGAGGATGAGCAGCTAACTTTGGAGTCCATACACATTCTAGAGCACCAAGGGCTATCCCTCAAGGGCCAAATAATCAAGAAGGTAAGGGTCATGTGGGATCCTAATGACGAGTCATCTACTTCTTGGGTGGATGTAGCAAAGCTGAGGGATTTGTATCCCTATTTTTTTTAGGTTTCCTAGAGTAAGCCATGTTCTAGGGGAGGGATGTAGTGCCTCCACCTAGCTGCATTTCTTTTTTGATCTTGGACATGTTTTTTTTCATTTACGTATATGGATCTTATGTTCTCATGATATTTTTCAAGTTTCATTTTATCAAGATGATCATGGCATAAACTCTTTATGGTAGCATGGTTTCTTTCTATTATTAGAATATATATCTATTTTACACACACAGATATATATATATATATATATATATATATATATATATATATATATATATATATATATATATATATATATATATATATTGAGAGAGAGAGAGAGAGAGAGAGAACAAATGACAAAAAATAGAAGTAGTTAATTTTCCATATGTATCTAGCATAATGGTAGGCATCGAGTTAGAGAATAAGACCTTAAGACAAAACAACATTTGATCTAAGCTCTAGAATGTACATTTCACATTTATGTCAACCTACAAGCATTCCCAAATGAAGGCAATTATCTTTATCTCACATGCGAGCAGAGAAGAGAATCTACACGATAGTTCGAATACATGACGAACATTGGTTTGAAAGATTTCACAAATCTTTTCAACAAATTTATTCTCTACATATTGTACAATCATCCAATCTATTCCTTATGATGCCAACTCATCACAATATTATATCCAATTATTTTCATGCTTTGACTTTGTTTAAACCATTTTATGTGTCTTATCTTTAACATCTTATATTTTATTATAATTGTACGAAAGAAAATCCAAATCCATGTATAATCATTCACTAAATATGGGACAAGTGCTTTGACTATAATAGATGCACTAAAATATAATGGGAAAACCAACCTTATCAGTAATCTCTACAACATTCATAGTATTTGAAAGATTCTTGCTTGTTTGCAGACCCAAAGAACACAACATCTCATAGCTCATCTTCATTTGACATCTCTTGCAGTTCCATTGTCTCCTTAGAATACACATCCCTTTGAATTCATTCTATCAAACAACTCATGTGTGCGCTCTTTGACTCCAATGAGACCGCCTTTACTTAAGGAATTTTGACAAACAATTGTCAACTTCACCCGTGCATTACATTTTCTTGAGAGTTTATAAAACCTATTCAACAATTTTTCTTTCTGCACACGACATGCAATCATTTCATCCTTTAAATGATATATTCTATCTATTAAATTTTGACCAATAATCTTGTTGTGTTGTCTTTAATTCCACATCTTCGTGCTTACTTACCAAGGCATGGTTCATGTGCCTTATTTTTGTCTTCACATTTTGAATGTGTGGCTATTAGGGAAACTACAATTGTAACATCTGATAAATCACTTTACCCTCAATGCATTAATGGGCTTCATACCCTATTCCTTGGTTCCCATTGTTGCTATATGTCTACCATTGCATTTTCTACCACAACATTTGACAAAAATCCTTTAAAATTTTATGGATGCATGTACTCTATTTTAAAGATCCCATCTTGCACTCTTCAAGCTTTCCTAAGTATTCATAACTAGTTTCCCAACACCATGTTGATTGTAGGGAATAAATTAGAAAAATTTGTGGAATTTAGTCAGGAGTTGCTAAAATCCATTTCAAAAAATAAAAATTTAAGCATATCCTACAACCATCGGGTTCCACAAGATTACATCTTTTTGGGGTGACTGTAAAAAATTTAATGTGTATCTCTTATGTTGTGTCATTTTGCATACATATTTATCAGAGCATTTTCAATGTCTATCACCATGAGACATTCCTCTTAAAGCATTGTCTGAAGTTCACTGTTGTATCTTTTTTTTCACATTTTGCATCTACATCAATCCATATTTATTAATAAAGATCCACATATGTATACTTTGATGGATGTTCAATACCTGTATGTTGACTCATTTTTTAGACCAAATTAACAATATTTGGGAAGAAAGACTAATATGATCCTCCTTTGGTAGGCCCCTCATGTCCCCAATCAATAGAAATGTATTATGGTGGAGGAGAGCACAAGGTTGGTGGGGGAGTTTAGTGCTAAAAAATGGCCAATTTTGGCATTTCTTACACACATTATCTAGATAATCTAGAGCCTCCTTATCTTCCCCATTGCATAGTAGGAACTGGTGAATAAAATCTTGTTCAAGGTATATCTTTATCGAGTTATTTTTTGTATTTATTTTCCTCTAGAAACATAGGCCTTTGTTACTATTTGATTTGTTTTTGCTGCTCTTAAAATTTTTCTTTGTTTATGAGTCTTTGGGTTTTCTCATATGATTTGAATTATTAGCATATTATAAATATATCTTTGAATGAAGACAACATTTGATATATTGTTTTAGAATCTTGAATTGATCAGTTAGATCACAAATAGAATATTTGATATATTGTTTCAACATCCTAGATTAATAATTTATGATCACATATAGATCTTTTTGCTATTTAGATTATCATGGCATCATACTCTTAGATAAGAACAATCTATCTTATTCATTCAGCTAATCATTGGAGACCCAATGGATCTTTTCTCTAGCATCCTAGGTATGATTTCAACATTTTAATTTACATTTTTTTAGCACTTGAAAACCCTTGAATGGTTGGAGGATGACTCATATGTAGTCATTAAACATAAGGTTTACATAAATGGGTGTATTGGTAGTATACAAAAGGATTGATCAATACATTTTTTGATTGGGTGAGAGCCAATGATATTCAAAAGGTAAGTTATGAAATGCGCTTGTTTAATTTTTGCATTTAACATCTATTTTGGGACTAAGAAAGTTCATTTTATTTTTGACTTTAGTGTTACCTAATATAAAATGTTAGGTAAGATAATAATTATAGTTCATGATAAAGAATCTTGGGTATTTTTCCTATCAATTTCTTACACTGTAATCTTTAAGAGATGCTTGGTTGAAATTTGACTAAGCATAGGTTAATTAGATAATGTCATCCAAAAAAAATTGCAAGAGAAAAATTGGTATGATTTTTCTGATGACCTAATGATAATGGAGGATAGTCCAAATTGATTTATGTTTTACTTTTATGAAATGAAAATATCAAAAGGAATTTAGGAATATGATCTCTTCTTCCTTTAATTTTTTCTCATTTGCTACAGATTTTAAGATTTCCCATTATACAAAATTTATATTTTCATTATTATAATGCGAGTGGTATTTGACATAGCAAGTATTGTTTGTGGGAATATATACTATCATATGTGTGCTATACTTTGCAATAAATTTTCTTTTAGCAAGAAACTGTGGTCTTATCACCCCTTTGGAAGAATTTGTAGTGTGCTCCAAAGGATGTGCAACTTATGATCTTCCTCTCCATGTTGCCAAAAATATAGCTGGTACATTTCCTCATTCATAGGTATGCAAACCAATTTTTATAGATCACATCCATTGTTTATGGAATTTGAACATAGGAGAAGATTTATAATAATGCTTGGAGTCAAATTGGTCATATGTGTTCATTTATTTCTTCTTTGTATTGTTCATAGTTCTTGTGGCCCTAACTATTGCATCAAAAGGTGTGATTGGAAGCTATACATTTATGAAATTATTGAAAGTCAAATTAGTAGGAAAAAATAGTTTATCCCCTATTCTAATTATTTTAGAGGATTCATAAATGTGTAACTATATTTGTAACTGAAAGGAAATTAAGTAAAAAATCTTTACAAAATCCATGGGTGCTGGTTTGTGGAAGTTCACAAACCTACTTGAAAATTATATTGTGGACAAACAATATGCATGCTTTATTCTAGTGAAAAGTCTATTTCAATTTACTTTTCCATGAGTTCTTCCCTTCTTTCCTTATTTATCAGGGTCAAAACACAAAAGTTATTCTTTTTGAATGCACAATTATTTTATAATTTATAACACGAAGTCATTTCCTTTCTATTGTACAGTGAAATAATCAAATTTGTTCATCATGAAGAAAACATGATCCGAATAGTTGTGTGCGCTCTGACACTTAACATTTACCACCATGCTCAAAAGCCTTAGAACATGTCAATCCAAGAATAAGAAAACAAACATAACATGTCAAAAGCCTTAGAACAACATGTGCCATGTAAGCATGTTGTAAAGTGAAATGTCATTTCCACATAAGAAAATGCTCACATTTTGAGAGAAAATCACATGGAATATTTACCAATAATAGTGTGGTCATCTTCATTTTAATTTCCCAAAACCTTTGAATAAAATAGTTTAATGGATACTTAACACTATTGAAGATTGAGTTTTGTTCCAATTTTCCAATCTAATATTTAAATAAATGGAATGAGGTTTTTATTTACCAAATTAAATTTAAGATACACAAGTAACGAGTTTTTGACCATCTTCACAGTGTGCTTTATGAAGCATTTAAATAATACAATTTGTTGAATGTACATTTCCATTGAAGACACATGAATTTTATTTCAAACTATCATGCTAAATTAGATTTACTTTTCTACAATCCTGCATACATTGATATTGATGTCATTGTTTGACCGATTTTAAAATAGATGATTAATATATATTATTATTTTTTATAAAAATTCAATATGTCGTCAATTGTTTTTAACCAAAATGATTGTTCTCTTTGACACCTAGGCTATACTCACGACGTATATAGTAGTCGAACTCTCGACCAAGCTTGGTCGAAAGTCGTCAAGATTAGGTCGGCCATTCTTGATCCTATTTCAACATTGATGTGGTCAAACTTTTGACCACTCTATTAGTCGACGCCCAAGATATATGTCGGCCATTCTTGACCACCCAGTAGACTATTTCAACGTTGCATTGGTCAAAATTTCAACCACCATGTTAGTCAAATATTTGACAATAATTAAACTTTGTTGAAAATTTGACAAAGAAAGTTTGACAACAATAATGGTCATTTGGTCAGCCACTTTGCGTCGAAAAATAGACTAATGTGTGTAAAAAATTAGGCTAAAATTTACTAGTGTTAAAGTCATAGTTTTGCAAGTTGTGGTCAGAGTGACTTACAAAACTTTTAGCCAACAATATTCATATTACCCATGCCTATCATCCATATCATCCATAATAAACTCTTGAAGTAGCTTATATTTTATATTATAAGTATTGAAGATAAATTGATTTCTTTCTTAGTAGAACTAGATGGAATAGACAAATAGATAAAATGGTTTGAGTAAGTGTTTGTGCGGTTGTATTTGTAATCTTTTCAATGTACAAGGATGATGTGTAGTTTCTTTACAAGATATTCTTCTTGTTGCACAAGGATGTCTAGTTGTTTCTAAAGGGACTCTTGTTGGCTAGGAGATTCTTGTTGTTGTGCAATTATTTCTACTTGTGGCACATTAGCTACTTGTAGTTGTGTAAGGATTTTTGGTTGTTGTTTGAGTGTTCCAAATGGCTATGCAAGAGAATGTTGTTTAGGTAAATGTGTTTCTTGACACAGTATTCCTTGGGCATCCTAAGTAGTCACTTTGGTATGCAATTAGTCTCCTTGTTACACTTGATAATAGTGGGGCATGGAAACAATTTTGTTTATTGTGCAAGACAAACATACTCCTCAAATGAAGTGATGAGTTGCCCAATTTGATTTGCTGATGAGTGAATATGATGAATCAACACATCAAACACTGGGTATTGGGCACAAAAGATTCCTAGATATGTTTTGCCTATTTTATAACAAGCAATATTTGGTAGGAGAATTGGTTGGGCAACATAATTTCTTTGAGAAAAAGTCAGGAAGAACACCTATCCAAGAATATTTGTGAAGGAGCACCTAGTTGAAGCTTGAAAAGGATCTCAAAAGAGATTAGCACATTTTTTTTGAGTTGTGATGTAGTAATTTCAATAATCTTGAGAACATTCATTTCTAGAATAAGAGGAAGCAAGTCTACCCTTTGAATCTAAAGTATAATCAATTATAGATTAACGATAGAGAAAACCACTAAATTACAATTGGTTGGTTAAATATTCTTCCCCTTACCACTTAGAAGAGGAAGTGATATAGAGACTTGCCAAGATGGTATAACTAGGGAAGAGGGCCCTATAGTGGAGCACCCTAACTTTGTGCCACTTAAAATTTGTCTTAGATACTTCAAATTACTTTAAATTTTGTGCAATTTCTTACTTGTCAAGTCCCCCACTTAAAAAATTTAGTTTTAAGTCCACTTTGTCAAATATGATGGCACATCACATGCCTTTGTAGCCAAGGTGTCAAAAATGGTCCTATAGAGAGGTAAGGTCCATAATTGTGCACCGAGTCATGTTTATTAGTGTGTTGATGTGGTATCACTTAATTTGTTGTTTTTTCAAATTTACTAGAATCTTTTTGGGGATTGATGAGACTAAAGTTTGTCTTTATTTTATGTTGTTTTTATGCTATGTTCCTAGACATTCCCAAAAAATTTGTGTGACTTTTTAAGTGCTTGAATTTGTATATATGCTATAAGTACAAACAGATCTGCAAACTTATGAGTAGAAAATAGTAGGCACACCTTGCTAATATTATATATATATATATATATATACTATAGTATTTCATATAGTTGTTTTAATGTGTGTCTTAATATTTGGATGAAATTGACTAAGTTGAATACTTGAATATGCATGCATACACTACTAATCTGCCAGGATTAAAGGAACGGTTGGAGAGTAAATCAGTTGCATTGATGAGGAAGTGATGATGTTTCAACCACGATAAGAAGAATCATTAAGACAACCACGGGACATGCTTGCAAAATTGAAGGAAGGAATGTCCCAGGGAATATAGGGGCATGACCTTGCTAAATATCCTCTACAATCAATATTCTGTTAAAATGGTTATTGAGTCTTATGATCTTCCATTGTGGACTGGTGTGTTCTCCTTTCTTCATGGATGAATTAGTCAAAACTTATCTAAATGTTCAAATGTCAATCCTCTATATATAGGGACATGATTGTTGGAAATCTAGTTAGATAAATGATTATATTACTATTATGTTAAGAAGCAAGTTACTCTTTGGTTCTTTGTTCTGTTTTGATGTAATCAATTTTCTGAATATATGAAATGGAGTAATTTGAATTACCTTTTGTATTTGTAGTTGATAGAAACCAACCAAGGGGGCCCACTTGGGAGGTGGAATAGATTAGAGTAAAGTAAGTAGTTTAATTTTTTTTCAGTATTTGAAGTAGCGATCACTGCTTTCTCTTGTAGCATTATACTTGTGTTTGTTCCTGCAATATATACAGAGATAGTCATAGTACATGCTTTGGAATGATAGGATAGGTTGAAGTTAAATTTATGGTTGTTTGCATCAGTTTTATTAATTTAGCTGTGTGTTTTACTTTCCTGCAGCAATAGCCTAGTTCTTTCTATGCATTTTCCTTTCATGCATCTTAAGTAAGATGACTTTATGGGAGGCTTAGTGCACAAACTATGTTGTCCCATTTCAAGTATAGGTCCCTAGGTTGACAATTTAAATGCACTATGTGATAGGGAAATAATACCTAGTCTGAATACACTATTCCTAGGAAAAGCTTTGGCATGATTATTATTACCTACTATGGGGTTGTTCATTTTTTGTGTCGTTGCCAGGGATGGTGTCAAGCTGAGAATCCTATTGAGTCATTTTATATAGTTCCCTATTTTCTAGATAATAGTTTGTAGGTTTGGACTTTCTTCACAAGTTCATTTAACCACTTGCATGCATCGAAGGGGAAGAAGAAGAGATGTCCATGGAAGATTTCTCCCAAGAGAATATCTTAATTTAAATGAAGAGTCTGCAGAAATTGAATTACCTTTTTTGATGCGAGTCCAAAATTTACTCCATCAACTTCATCAGTAGAGGACCCATTTGATCCATCTGACCTTTGACCTTTTGCTGAGATTTTGGCCAGTTTTCTTGCAAACTCCACCTCAAGTGCACCAGTTGCTAATAATAATCCTCTGAGCATAAACACTTCCAAACAAAAACTTCATTCCCAATTACCTACAGTAATGGACCAGCCTACATTTCTATTTCCTCTTCCTAGCCTTATTAATAATGCTAATCTCAAAAACATACCCATTGATGCATTATCAAAGTTTTATGGCCTAATAACTGAGGACCCTAATACCTTATTTGAGTTTGACATTTTCTACCAAAGTTTTGACTATAACATTGATAGTCATAAACTCAAATTGTTTCCAGCTACATTAAAGGATTCAGCCCTAAGATGGTTTATGGGATTAGGGGCTAATGCAACAACTAATTGGAATGAGATGAAGACCTTGTTTCTGCAAAAATATAAACAATATTGTAAGGGGGGTGATTTGAGAGGGGATGAAATATTTTGAAAGTCAAAAAAAGAAGATGAGACTCTGGAAGACTCCATTTCATGCTTCTTATACAATCTACAGAATAATCCTCAACATGCATTATAGGAGGATTCACAAAAACTCATTTTTTTGAGAGGAGTAAATGAAAATTGTCTTGAAGCACTGGACCTTATGGATGGAGGAGATATATCTCAATCTACTTGGGATGATCTTGAGAAAATCTTCTTGAACTATTCAAGATCAATAGTAAAGAAGGGCAGAGGATTTTGACCCACACTTGCAAAAAGGAAATAGTTCTAGTATATCAAAGCTGGAAATCTCAAATTTGTTGTCATATTTCAAAAAAGACATTATCAACAATGTTGCCACCCACATGGATACAACACAAGCTAAAAAGAAGCATGGAGAAGTTGAGGTAAAGTTAGCTGAGTACTGCTCCCATTGTAGATAATAAAAGAAGGATTTTCGGTGCAAGATGGTACCAAATCTGGAAACACAACATATTCCTATTGAGTTTAGGAAGATAGAGGGAGAGGATGAGAAAATCTTCTTCATTTCTCAACGTCGCCCATGGGCTCCAAGACAAGGTATGCCTTAGGACCCTTTGCAATCATTCAACAATTATAATAGCCAATGGAAAAACCAAAATTCTCAATATCCTTCACAGTCCTTCCAACCTATGTGGAATAATGTCTGGCCCAATACTCAGTCAAACCAATGGTATAACTCCCAACAACCCCAATGGTGACAACCACAATCTCAAAATCAATGGTAGCCACCACAGGGAAATTGGCAACCACATAATCAATGGAGGGGACCTCAACAATGGCCTACTTAGAATCTTGGCTATTAATCATTACCACCTCTGATTCCTCAACCAACACTTCTACCATCTCGTGCAACCACAAGTTCTCCTCCACAGCCAACACAATTACCCGCTCAACCATAGCCAAATCCTAATAATAAGTAACTTTAACCAGTGTACAATATTGAAGCTCAACATTACCCTACTTATACATTGGATATAATTGACATTCACTTGAGATATGGTACTACTCTGCCAGCACCAGAGCCTCCTTTTATAATGAAAGTACCAAACACTCCTATAGCATCAACACTACAACCAAAAGCTACTTTTCCAAATGCAACCTTACCAACTAAGATGCCAAGCCAAAATGATGCTCAAGTCCTAGCTAATCCTCCTTTTCCTCAGAGGCTACGGATGGATAAACCCATACTCCAAGAAGAATCACCATTTGATATCCTTGACCAATTGAAGAACATGCATATCTAAATCCCATTATTATAGGCTATTAAAGATGTCCCACTCTATGGAAAAGCCATTAAAGAAGCATGTCTTAAGAAACCTGGAAGAAAGAAAAAGTAACCCAAATAGTGCATGTCATAGGTCAATTGGCTGATATAATGTTGGGAAAGATAGTGATTCCTAAGTACTCTGATCTAGGAAGCCTAGTTGTTGATGTAATAATTAATGGCCCATCAGTGAAGAATGCTTTGATAGACTTAGGTGATTCTATAAATGTCATGACAAAGGATACTATGCATAGGTTGAGTATAGAGGGATTAAGGACAACTCCCACATTTTTACATCTTGTAGACAGTTCTATTGTCACTCTAGATGGTATAATAAAAGACATAGTACTCACATTGGATTCCTGGGAATACCCTGTTGACTTTATGATACTATCACCCAAAGTTATAACCCTTGCTGGTTATCCAATAATCCTTGGAAGACCATGGTTAGAAATAACATATGCTAATATCAGTTGCAGATCAATAAATATGACCGTCTCTGATGGCCAAACCATCAAGAAGTTAACATTATATCCTCCAGCCAACCACAAGCAGATTTGAGCAATCCTATTTGGCCAAACTTGGGAGATGAGGAAGAAGAAATAAACTCCATTGCTCAAATGATGATGCTACATAGAAAATATTTTTTGAAATTGCCACATAAAAGAATCAACCCAACCCTAAGAGAAATTGTGAAAATAGAGCTATAGAAACTACTAAATGATGGTTTCATATATCAAATCTCAGATAGTAAATGGGTTTGACCTCTTGTGATAGTACCAAAGAAAGGGGGTAAATGGAAAATATATGTATATTACAAAGAGCTCAATAATGCAACAAAGAAAGACCATTTTCCATTACCATTTATTAATCAAGTGCTATATACATTAGTAGGTAAAAAGTACTTCTCATTTCTTGATGGATATAGTGGATGCAATCTGATTAGCATTGCACCTGAGGATCAAGAAAAGACAACATTCACATGTCCTTGGGGAATATATGCCTACTCTATTTTACCATTTGGGTTATGTAATGCACCTGGAACATTTTAGAGGGTTGTGATCAACATTTTTGCTGACATCTCATATGACTGCATGTATATTTATATGGATGACTTCACCACATTCGGTGTCACATTGAAGAAGATTTGGAGAATTTAGAGAAAGTTTAGATCATATGCAAAGAACACAATCTATCTCTCAACAGTGAGAAATGTTTCATGATTATGCAAGGAGTTGTACTAGGGCACTTCATCTCAGAAGCTGGAATACAAGTAGATCCTGCAAGAATAGAGGTAATCCTAACATTTCTTACACCTACTAAGCAAAAAGATGTAAGATCCTTTCTAGGACATGCTGGATATTATAGACGTTTCATTCAAAATTTTAGTCAAATATCCTGTCCACTATATACTTTTCTTACAAAAGAGGCTGAATTCACATGGACCCCAACTTGTGAAGAGTCATTCTTGTAGCTTAAAAACCTTCTTACAAAAGCACCAGTACTAAAAGGCCCTGATTGGAATTTACCATTTCATATACATATTGATGCCTGTGACTATGCAATAGGAGTTGTTCTAGACTAGAAGTTTGATAAACTTGAAAATGCCATTTACTATATCAACAAAAGTCTACAAGGTCCAGAGTTAAACTATACAGTCATAAAAAAAGAAGTACTAGTAGTTGTCTATGCTCTAAACAAGTTCCGCCACTATGTAACAGGGTATCCAATATTTGTTCATACTGACCATGCTGCAATAAAATATCTTATGAATAAACCTTCCATTTTAGGCAAGTTAGCAAGATAACTTCTTCTGTTATAGGAATTTGATCTAACAATAGTAGACAAGCCAGGAAAAGAAAATGTAGTAGTAGACTATCTGTCTAGATTACAACATGATAATACAAATACCTCATTGATAGATGACACATTCCTAGATGAGCATCTGTTCCACATTTCTATCAAGGGTCCATGATATGCTGATATAGCCAATTACCTTGTAGTTGACAAGATGCCTGCACACTTTTCTCCTAAGGACCAGAAATTGCTAGTTGAGAAGACCTTTCAGTATTCATGGATTGATAACACATTGTTTTATACTGGCCCAGACTAAGTCATGAGAAGATGTGTACGTGAAGATGAAACCTATGATATCTTGTGTGCTTGCCATAATGAACCCTATGGAGGACACTTTGCAGAAAAGAGGACAACAATGAAAGTATTGACAATAGGCTACTATTGGCCAACACTTCACAAATATGCAACCAATTATACCAGAAAATATGATAAATGCCAAAGGAGGGTCTGTCCTACAAAATCACATGAAATGCCTCTACATCCACAAGTGGTTGTCACATCATTTGATAAATGGGGCATGGATTTTATTGGTCCTATAGACCCACCATCTAATGGAAAATCATACAACTTGGTATGCATAGATTATGTAAAAAAATGGGTAGAAGTGAAGGCAATGAAGCATGTCTGTGACAAAAAAGTAGAAAAATTATTGTATGAAGAAATATTCACTCGGTATGGTGTACCAAGAGAGCTAGTGACTGATCAGGGAGCACAATTCACATCAAATCTAATAACAAATCACATGAATGAATACAACATCAGGCATAGGAAATCTAGTCCCTACCATCCACAAGAAAATGGTTAGGTGGAAGTCACCAATAGAGAAATTGAAGCCATCCTTACAAATATTGTTCAGTTCAACTACCGAGACTGGAGAAGCCACCTATCAAAAGTAGTCTAGGCATACAAAACCACATGGAAAAAAACAACTAGACTAACTCCATTTGAACTACTATATGGAAAAGCAACCATGCTCCCGATTGAATTTGAACACAAAACATTGCAGACTTCTTTTAAGTTGAACATAGACCTTCTTGCAGCACAACACAAATGCTTACTGCAACTCAACTATTTGGATGAGATGAGGAAATCTGCATTGGAACACATAGAGATAGTCCAAAAACAAAGAAAGAAATGGCATGAATCCCACATCAAGCACATATAGTTTAAATTAGGTGACTAGGCATTATTGTTTGATTCAAGATATCAAGAAACACAAGGTAAACTACAAACAAGATGGCTAGGACCATATGAGATAACTCATGTCTTTGAAGATTGTGTAGTTCAACTAACAACAATCGATCCATTATATTTCAAATTGTTGGTCAATGGCCATAGACTCTATCTATACCATCAACCAAAAACCAAGGAAGAGTTCCTACATCAATTTCAAGAAGTTGACCCAATAGCAACAAAGGTAATAACTCATGTAGGAGAAGGTGTCAATCTTCTTCCTACGGCTTCACCCTAAGATACTTTCAAGTACGTCCATAATAAAAACTTCATTTCAACTGAAGTCTCATTCCCAATTCACTTTCTTAATTTCTCTTTCCAACACACCTAATTTCTTTATCTTCCACCCACACAAACTCCATGTCACCCAATTACTCCATTTTCTAAGTTTTTAATAAATTCCACATCAGCACATAAATACATTCAGTGATTGTACATTTCACGATGAATTCTATTCTCATCCTTCTAGTGCATTTGATAGCAACATGATAGGTACAACTTTTAAATTTATTTCTACTTTTAGCATACACATTTTAACAATTATATCTAATATTGCATATATTTATATCATATGTAATTACGCCATTTTTTTACCCCATGCAAAGTATGACAAGTGTGGACACTTGTCATAATTTTGTACGGGGGAGAGAAGTGTATTAATTTTTAAGTCACTATTTTTTGTACCTATCATCCCAAATTAGATTGCATGTCAACCCAAATCTATACTTAAGTGTTGTGTCATTAAGTCCTTGCATTGTTTGCACAAAGTATTGTACCTAAATTCCTAGATTATTCTTGATTCCTTATTGACATAACCCTAGATGACATAATCAACTTGTGTGAGAGTTAATTACACTTAAAAACATAATTCCTTTATGTAAAGTGTCATTATCATTCATATTGCCCATTTTTCAAAAATAATGCAACATAGAGATTGAAGGGAGTTGAAGTTGAAGTGCAGTTAGGAGCCTAATTGAAGGGAATTTCATAAGGATTTAGGAAATTTGGGGTTTTAGAGAAAAAGGAAGTTGTGAATTGACACACTGAGAAAGAAATTTGGAGAAAGAATTTTGAATAATGGGAGGCCAACAGATGCGACATGAACCTGTGGTTCATACTATTTTGTTAACTGATGTAGAAGCCGTCGGTAGATTTCATGCCTGTAGATGGCTTGGCTATTTCTTGAAATTAACAGAGTTTGATGAAAACATTTGAGGAAGGGGAAGCAAATTTATGGGGTGTGACTGTTTAGCAATGGAGGAATGTATTGCAGAGGTGATAGGCTTGCCAACAATTGGGGAGCATTACCTCAACAAGCATGATGCTAGGTCAGCGTGATCTCAATTCACCCATCCTTCTAACCCTCCACTGGAAGTAAATAAACAAGGTTGCAAGCGCATGTCACTTCCTACTCCATACAATGAGCTGGCTACACACATTATAAGGTATATTGCATGCGAAGGGAGATTCTCCCATTTACATGTGCACCATTTCAAATTACTTAGTTGCATCAAAAATAATCTTCAAGTGAATATTCCAATTTTTTTGTATAACATGCTAAGTATAAGTGTCAAGGAAACTCAGAAGGGTAAAAAAAATTATGTTTCACATCATGCCCTAGTCAAACTTCTAGTTGAAATATATCTTAAAGATGTCTCTCCTCTAGCATGGAAAGAATTTTTTAGAGTCAAAACCTTACAACCTCAAGATGAACATGTTGAATAGCCAGTTCCTGAGAGTGAAATACCCTCTGAACCAGTTGATATATCCCAAGAAAGAGTATCTGAGAATCCTAAAGAAAAGGAACCTTCTCCTATCATGGAAGATAATGTGCCTACCTCATCCAAAAGAAAAGGGAAACAAAATATTGGTGAAGGAACTCTAGTTCCTGAAGCAAAACCCCAAAATCCTACAATTTTAAAAAGTAGGAAAAGGAAATCAGCTCCTACAGTAGAGAGACCGAAGAAAATTGGCAAAAAGATAACCATGGAAGAAACATAAACTCCTTTGAGAAGAAGTTCTAGGATGAGGGGATAAATTCCTTAGGTTTCCCCAAAAAGTGAAGATCTTCCATTAGAAAATCCTACTACAGAGCCTCATATTGATTATGTCTCAAATGATTCTCAAACTCAACCAAATATTTTAGATCCTCCTCAGAATGTAGGTGATTCATCTCCTAATGAGCCTCCCTCACAACAAAGTAGACCTGAAGAAAGTAGTCAAATAGTTTAAGAGGACTATCATGAGGAGCTTCAGTTGCCTCAATCCCTATTATATTCTTGTACTCAGAATGCCATAGTACCTTTTAGGAGAACTTGATACACAGATTATCTAGAGCAGGTTCGTATGGCAGAGAAAAGATAGAAAAATCAACCAGAGGATCTTGACATGCCTACCTTGAAATCTATTCTCTTTAATCTATACACCCATTTTATCTTTAAGAACACTATGTGGGGAGAGGAAAGGAAAAAGATGAAAAAGGAGATTGATGATCAGAAAGAACAAATTGAGGACCTATAAGAGAAAATAGAGAAATAAAAACAAAGAATGGATCATGCCCTAAAATTGGTTGATCAAATCATAGCTTGTAGGCCTCCCCCAAGGGTATATGAAATTTTATTAAAAGAGTAGTTCCTCTTATTCCAGTTAATGATGACTATCCAGGATAAAGACTCTGAGTTCAAAACAACTGAAGATTTTTATGGTTTATATCAAACACTTCTTTTTTGGTAGTAGAATTTGCTTTGTGAGTTGTATCTTCATAATTTCATCATTCCAAATGAAACTAATTAGAATCCCTTAATTTACATAGGGGATGTACATTTGAAAGCATTAATGTCTTGGATGCATAATGAAGCCAACTATGACAAACAACTAGACAATTATCGGGATCAGGAAAATTTAGAGCATTTACCTTTAAGAGTTGGATCTAGTAAGCCAGTTGTTCTATTGAGAGATTGGTTCACACTTACCTATGGAAAGACAAAAGTAGAAATTAGAGACAATATTTTTGCTATCAAAGATTAAATCTACAGAGAATACCAGGGATTACCTTACTTCACATTTCAAAGAGCCCTAACTGGATTAAGGAGTAGATGGAACAAATTGACTGAGATTTTCAAAAAGTTCAAACCACACAGTCCTATTAATTTAGATGCAACAGTAAATAGAGCACCAAAGTACATGCAATTAGGGAGACGGATCAAGAGAGAGATTTAGTGTCCTCTAACCTTTTAGACACTAGTGCTCCTGTAGCCATTGTATGACATCACCACTACAAAGTTGGACCAGCTATAGGAAGATTACCGATTGGACTATTGGGAGAGAACCAGAGGGTTCTACTACACCTACAAGAGTAAGTAGAGAGGAAAAATAGATGTTGGAGAATTTAGAGCGGTTGCCAAGAAGTGTAATGCTTGTCCTCAAGCATTATACTTGTTGGGGGGAAAATGATGAGACTAAAGTTTGTCTTTATTTTATGTTTTTTTTATGCTATGTTTTAATGCGTGTCTTAATATTACATATATACTGTAGTATTTCATATAGTTTTTTTAATGCGTGTCTTAATATTTGGATGAAATTGACTAAGTTGAATACTTTAATATGCATGCATACACTGCTAATCTGCTAGGATTGAAGGAATGGATGGAGAGTAAATTGGTTGCATTGATAAGGAAGTGATGATGTTTTGGCCATGATAAGAAGAATCATTAAGACAACTGCAAGACATGCCTGCAGAATTGAAGGAATGAATGTCTCAGGGAATATAGGGGCACGACCATGCTAAATCTCCTCTACAATTAATATTCTTTTAGAATGGTTGTTGAGTCTTTATGATCTTTCATTGTGGACTGACGTGTTCTCCTTTCTTCATGGACAAATCAATCAAAACTTATATGAATGTTCAAATGTCAATCCTCTATATATAGGGACATGATTGTTGGAAATCTAGTTAGATAAATGATTGTATTACTGTTGTGTTAAGAAGCAAGTTACTCTTTGGTTCTGTGTTCTAATTTGATGTAATCAGTTTTCTGAATATATGAAATGAAGGAGTAATTTGAATTATCTTTTGTGTTTGTAGTTGATAGAAACCAACCAAGGGGGCCCACTTGGGAGGTGGAATAGATTAGAGTAGAGTAAGTAGTTTAATTGTTTTTCAGTATTTGAAGTAGCGTTCACTGCTTTCTCTTGCAACATTATACCTATGTTTGTTCTTGTAGCATATGCATAGATAGTCATAGTGCATGCTTTGGAATGATAGGATAGGTTGAAGTTAAATTTATGGTTGTTTGCATCAATTTTATTTATTCAGCTGTGTGTTTTACTTTCCTCTAGCAATAGCCTAGTTCTTTCTATGCATTTTCCTTTCCTACAAATTAAGTAAGGTGACTTTATGAGAGGCTTAGTGCACAAAATGTGATGTCCCATTTCAAGTATACATCCCTGGGTTGACAATTTAAATGCACTCCATGATAGGGAAATAATACCTAGTCTGAATACACTATTCCTAGGAAAAGCTTTGGCATGATTATTATTACCTATTATGGGGTTGTTCAAGAATAAGTATTGACATGACACTTTTTGTGCTCCACTATCAAACTAATTGTGCCCAACTACTATCCCCACTATTAGACCGTGCTCCACTATTGGCTCTCCTCTCCCTATAGACACTAAAAAAGGGGTAAATACCTATGACTTTGCTTTTATAATGTGTCATTTGTTTAGTCTTGATCAGTTGTTTTGCATCAATAATTAATTTTGATAATTTTTTTAATCATTCATCTTGTCATCTAATTTGATCATGTCTTCTTATTTTATCCTTTGTTGATCTTTGTTGCTTGTTTGATTAAATAATTTTGACAATTATTTAATCTAGATGAATAGTTTTTCCATAGGGGAATAATTATTTAATTAATTCTCCTATGTGCTAGCATGTCCCCCTTTGACATAAATAAATTACATTTATTATCCATTTTGTCATTTTGTGTCATAATTAAATATGAAATACTTAATTATTTTATTGTCACTTTTGGAAGGAATTAATGAATGGGTTTATAATTAACTCCTCATTTTAATTTTATTTTTTGACCTTTAAACCTTTCATTTCCACTTGTCCATTTAGTTTCCTTTGCTTGGTCTTTTAATTCAATAAGGTACATTCATTGTCTTCAATCTTGACCATTGAATTCAAATTGGAAGTATAAATTGGGCTCTCATCTTTCATTTTTACTAACCATAATTTCTAGGTATCCTCACCATTTACGTTGTCAAATTATCCTTTCTTTGTGCCATATTTGTGCGCTTGTCAATACAAAGAGAATCCAATTAGAGGAGAAAGAAAAATAATGGAGTTTGAATAAAGGGTTTGGATAAGTTTTTATTTGTATTTCACGTTGATATATGCAATTTGACTTTATAGCTTCATTGAGAGATTAGGATTTTAACTAACGAGGTTGTATAGTTTTTCATGGTTGGCTAATCATGTTTATCTCTAAGCCCTTGATTTAGTTGATCTACATTTGGTGAACTTGACATGAAAAAATCCCCTACATCTAAGAAATTTGAAGTTTTATGTGTGCTTGTAGGTCCAGAATTAGCTCGGGGCACCTGACTTGTCACCCTGTGCATTTGATTGAATTTTTGCACATGAGTTATGCCCTTTGCAGTCTAGAGTTGCACAATTGCTAGTTTTGCTTCACAATTGCTTCAATAGCTACTCAATTGTCTTTTATTTATTGTGATTATATATATATATATATATATATATATAATATATATATATATATATATATATATATATATATATATAATATATAAATATATATATATATAATATATATATATATAACATATAATATACATACATACATATATATATATACACATACTAGATATATATATATATATCATATACATACATATATATATAC